>JANHGO010002512.1:0-29775 GCA_024606505.1 Aquila spilogaster
GGAGGGCGCGGAGGCTCCGCCGGGCGCCGGGCGGCCGCGGCTTAAAGAGCGGCGCGGCGCGGTGCGGTGCGGTAAGGTCCGTCCGTCCGTCCTTCTGCGGCGCGATCCCCCATGCGCGGCCCGCGGGAGGGCGGGGAGTGCGGGGCCGGGCGGGAGCAGCGGGGCCGGGAGAGCTGAGGATCGTTTCCCCGCGCTGATTTTTTATTTTTATTTTTTATTTTATTTTTTTTTCCCAATTGTTATTTTTGCGTCTGGTCCCAGCTAGAAGCCTGGGAAGCGCGTTTAACCGGCTGAGACGGTTGGATCGTTAAGCGCGGTCGTTAAGCGCGCGGCTCCGCTCGGGCTGAGGGCAGCCCCGTTCCGCCCGGTGTCTGCAGAGGCAGACAGGCGGGCAGACAGGCGGGCAGACAGCGGAGCAGCCGGGCGCAGCTCGGAGGCGGGCGGGCGATGCGGGGCGCGGAGGCCCTCCTTTCCCAGCGGACACAGTATGTCCAGGGAGCAGCTTAACAGTACCGCGGTGAAGGATGCACGGTTAAGAGACCTGTTGTTGGAACGAGGTACTCCCGCTTCGCTTGTCGTTCGCGGCCGCGCGGGCGTTGCTCCGGGAGCTCCCTCGGGCGGGGAGCGCGCTGCGGGACAGGCGCTGCGTGCGGGACAGGCGCTGCGGGACGCGGTGGAGGGCTGGCAGGGCACGGGCGGCGGCTCTCAGAGGGTGGTTTCGGACATCGAGCCGGGCTTTTCCACTTTGCATGGGCAGGGATAGGGCAATAAATGATTTGTTTTTTTCTTACGCTTCTGTGAAGGTGTTTTTATTACCCGTACGCTTGACTTTTTTCATGAGGAAAAGTATTAACCTGGAAAAAAAGACGTGATAGGGATACTGTTTCCTGCATGTGAAGCAGTGTGTGTGTCTGTGCGCGGGGCGGATACTGGGAGGTGAAAATGTCCCGTTTCCCTATCCCCCTGCCTTCTCCCCCACTTTATTTATGGAAAAAGCCCATATTAGGACAAAGCCATGCCGGGAAGGCAGCGCGGGGGCTGCCACACGTCACCGGGGTCCCTCGCCCCCCGCACGCGTGCCAAGTGTGTGTGCCCAAACGCCAGGAGCCGTTGCCCTGCCGCAAGCAGTGCCAGCGAGCACAGACGGCCTCAGCCCATGCCTTTTGCTCTTTCCCTTTTCCTATTAATAACCCTCTGGTGAGCCCGAGGGGCAGGAGGAAGAGGAGGTTAAACGCCTCTTCCCCTCCTCTGGAACAGCAGCAGGATGCTTTGTGGTGTTCTAATGTCAGCGACAGAAGGCTGAGCTTGGAAAATCCCATGTGCTCATGCGTGTGTGCTGTGATCCTATCGCGTGGCCGCATATAGTGTTTCAGCCCAGCACGTCCCAGAGATTCCCCCGCCCTCCCCGGAGGGAATTGCACACAGCCCCAACCGCTGGTTCCCAGAGGAGAGGTGCCGTCCTCTGCCACCGAAATGCTGGGGCCTTGGCCAGTGTAGAAGAGTGCCCTTGGCAGACAGAGAAGTAACGTGCCATTCCAGTGATCTCTGCATTCTAGGAAAGCCTGAATCAACATTGCCATGTTGATTGCATGTTGCCCTTTAGCAATGCTCTCTCCGTTTCCAGACTGAAACATTGCATGGATCAAAAGGGGGGAAAAGCCAAAAAACTTTGGGTCAGAGAAACCCTTTGGTGCACGGTAGCCACAGAATCTGAACTGCAGCTGTGGCAAGCCTGCGTTGGGCACTTCTCAGCTCCTGTCCTCCTGGGCACCAGCACGCTTCCAACTCTTCGGGTCTGGGGGTTGGTTTGCCAGGGGTCCGAGAGTAGTGAGACAGCCTCAGATTTCCTCTGCCACAGGTGATACTGCATATGCAAAAGATACGATTTTAGCTCGGTGTTGTAGTGGTGGTGTGTTTTTGTAAGCTTCAGCTGCTGGTATTGCACAGAAGGTTGAGGATGACTGCAAATGAGAGAGATAAGAGAGAACAGACTTGTTTTCTCTGATGTTTGCTTTGGCTTTTTATTTTTTTCTCTTTTTGGTGTCATTCTTCCCTCACTGGCTTTTTAAAGCAAGAATTTTATATTGGTTTCCCCAAATTCATGTTTTGGTTAGTAGTTGTGTGATTTTTTGCAAAGTGCTGAAAGCCGAGAAACTCCTATTGCTTCTTTGCGTTTTGCCTGAGACATCCTCCCATTAACCACCGTTGTCTTTCAAGATGAGAGCATCCCTTGCAAGCAACAGAGTTTCCATAGAAATGTCAGCAACTGTAGCTTCCAGAAGGCTACTTCTTCTCTTAGGTTGCTCATCCATGTTGCTCTGGTACAGCTGGAAGGGTGCAAAAGGGACATCCATGCTGCTCTGGTACAGCTGGAGGGGTGCAGAAGGGACTGCAAGTGGCTAATTTCTAAATATACTTAGTGGTATGGACAGAGCTTTGGGTATGGTGGTGTGCTCTGGTGGTGCTCACTAAGAGCCTGGTTTCTTTGTAACTGTGATGGAAGATATCTTGGTATTGAGTGCCAGATCTCTTTTAGACTTTTACCTAATAAATGGGAATGCCCTGTAGAAGTTAATTCTCTTCTATTTTGAGAGGAATAAGTAATTGAAAAAGGTACTTTGTATAGATCCAGTTGGAGAAAAAGCTTGTTTTCAGCTTGATTTGGGCAACTTTCATACCATTTAGCTGATAAAAATTAAGGAAACTTTTCCACCTTGCAGTCTTCCTGATTTTGGTTTTGAGCTCAGCAGCAGAACATGGATTGTCAGAACACTGGGTACCGTGTCCTGCAGCTTCCCTCCGTGAGCTCTGCTTTGAAGCTTGCTTACCGAGCCCTCTGGCTCTTTGTGGTGATGCCAGTGGTGATTAAAATAGGGGATTTGTTTCATTTTGTTTTGTTTTCGCAGAAGAATTGTTTGTGCTGAAGAATTTGTTACCAGGAAAGGCAGCAGTGAAGGATCACTGAGAAATTTCTTACCTTAGACCTGCAGGCACTCGCACCAATTGATTAGCAATGCAAGAAAATGGAAAAAAAAAATCACACTTTTTAGGACACAGTTTTCTTTGCAAAACTTTTCAAAATGGACAGCATTGATTTTGATGGAATACGGAGTGTTTTCAGGTTATTTCTGTGATGAATTACATTGTGTGTGTGACTGACGTATTTTTCTTCTTCTTTATTTTAGCTGAACTGGAGTTTGTTCAAATCATCATTATCATTGTGGTTATAACTGTTATGGTGGTAGTGATCATCTGCTTGTTGAACCATTACAAACTCTCGACGCGCTCCTTTATCAACCGGCAGAGCCAAAGCAGAAGACAGGAGGATACTTTGCAGACAGTGAGTACGCACTCTGCTACCAAATTCCTTCTCGTGCTGTGCTCTTCCGCATCAGTGGTTGCAGAGAAGCTCTGATACACACAACTGTTTTAAAAAGCTCTGCTGTCAGTTTTAGAGTTTCCTATAGTTAGCTCTGTCATTGACATTGCATTTGTCAGTGGGAAGAATAGAACATAAATTTAAAATTTGCTGCCTTTGATTATTTTTAGGCCCCGCTATGTTCTATGTAGTATATTGTCATTTTGTGCTTGGAGGTTCAGGGGTGACATACTGTTCGCTGCTGATATGATTTGGGGGGGAATGGAGGAGAAGTAAAGCCATTTACTTCCTTGGGTATGAAGAACTGACAGATGTGTTGCTGTGACTTCTTGTGTATTTACATAATGTCCTGGAATTTTACCACTGTTACTGTTTTATGGAGCTACAGTGACACTTTGCTGGATCCAGAGCTTTTCCAGTAGTTGCCTGGAAAAATGTGTTTATGTTTCACTCAAAGAGCAAGAAAATATTAGGCAAGTATCCTTCCCAAGGACCTGGAATGGTTAAGATGTCTTGCTAGAGAGCGAAAGGCTTAAGGCTGAATCTCCATCTGGACTCACAGAGGCCTTCAACCCAGCAGTTTGTGGGTACCTAACTTGCTTTGTGAAATGGAAGTTTGCTGGTTGGGTTGCACCGCTCCCTTGCTGGGGTTAACCACAGAGTGTTCCTGATGTAGCCTTCAGTGCCAGAGCATCCCATGATGTTGTAGGGAGATCCTTTTTCCGATGTGCTTTTTGGTGTCCTCTGAGTGGTGCCCTTGGCTTCTCTGCTGGCTGTGATGGCCACAGAGCAGTTTGTGAGGGTCACTGATGATGCTCTGAGTTCTTGGCAACTCTGTTGGTTTCACCACTTCATTTCATTTCTCTGGCAAAACAACTGTATGGTTGCAACTGGGCAGCACAGTCTCTGATAGCTTAAAATAGCCTTCAATCTAGTGAAGCTTAAACTGCCCTTCTTTCCACACCAGTTGAGTGTTTCCCCTTGTTCTTTGTTCCCCTTATCAGAAGGACATAGTGAGAACTTCAGGGGGCTAATCTGGCTGAAAACAAATTATTTTAACACTTTTCCACTGAGGTGACTCTTCCCCCTTGCAAGGGAGGAGAGGTGCCATCTCCTTGAGAGGAGGCAGCCGTGCTGCCCATCGCTCCGCTCCCCAGGAGTATTGAGTTCTAATTTGGTTACAGGTGAAACTGGAGCTTGTGAAACCTTAACCTTGTTGACTTCTGGACTGGAAAAATTGACTGGATTAATTTGAGAATTTCTTTGAAATGGACACACTAATTCAAGAATCACACTTCTGTCTGGAAAATGTTAGCTATAATCGCTATGAGTACCTAAAACGACATGATTTCAGATAAAGGAAACACATTTTCATCTTCACAAATCTTTTAAAATGGCAGTGAGCTGTCAAATGCATGAAGTAACCCGTTATTTCCTGTGCATGGTTCGTTAGTATTGTCTGTTATTAGAGTGAATGGCGCCATTTCTCTTGGAAACCAGGGAGAAAGCGTTATCTTCTTGCAAATAAGGACGTGCGATTTGACAGTGAGGATTCGGCAGCTGCTTTAGTATCCAAAACTGCTCTTCAGTCATTTTTAAAACTCTGACTCAGTTTCGTTTTGATGGCACCTTTGTAAGTAATGGTGACCACAGTCGAGTGTGCACTTTGTAGGAATTGATAGTGGGTTGGCAAGAAGTGGTTACTTATTCTTCAGAATACTGGCTGGTGTGGGTTTGTTAGCACAGTTACTCATCTTGGTTTCTGGTAAGCTGAAGCCATTCTTAAAAAAAGGCCATTTGTGTGGGGAAGAGGACTTGGGAGTTCTCTGAGGTCAGGTGTCAAGTATGTTTGAGTTCTCCTTTGTCTTAGGCATTAGAAGGAAATTCTGGCGGAAACCAGCTGTGTGCTCCTTGCAGCACAGACCACAGAAGCAGTGTGCCGTGTCTGACAGTCAGGAAACAGAAGTATTTGTCTGCTGATCTGAAACCGGAAGGGACCCATCTGGTCTTGCTGTCCAGAGCGGGTTGAATGAGGCCAGAAGGTAGCAGAGAAGAGAAGGCTCTGGGAAGACCTCATCGCAGCCTTCCAGTACTTAAAGGGAACATATAAACAGGAGAGGGAGCAACTTTTTGCATGTTCTGATAGTGATAGTAGAAGAGGGAATGTGTTTAAATAAAAGGAGGAGAGATTCAGGTTAGATGTTAGGAGGAAATTCTTCACTCAGAGGGTGGTGAGGCGCTGGCACAGCTGCCTAGAGAAGCTGTGGTGCCCCATCCCTGGAGGTGCTCGGGGCCAGTTTGGATTGGGCCCTGGGCAGCTGAGCTGCTGAGTGGCAGCCCTGCCCATGGCACAGAATGGGATTGGGTGGGCTCTGAGGTCCTTTCCACCCCAAGGCATTTTGTGATTCTGTGATAGCACGTGCTCTCAGATTTGGGGTCAGTAAAATACATCTGTGTTGTAACCAGGCAGGCCCTGGTCTATGTGTGAGTGCTGTTGGGAAGTGGGATTTTTTCCAAGGGAACAGGCTTTTTGTGGCATACAGACTCTGAAAATGGATTTAAATGTTTATTAACCACTAACGCGTCCAGGGAATGTCATTCTGACTCAGGCCTTTTGTCGGTAGAGATGGTGAATGAAAACAGAGGATGTTCAGCAGTGTTTTAAAAGAGAACAGTAAACGAGGTGGCTAGTTCGGCAGTGAGCTATGCAGAGAAAACCCCCTACCTGACTGAGGCTGCAGAGGTGTAGCCGGAGGCAGGATCCTGCCTTTCCTATTCAGTTGGGCCTTATTTTTTCATGCCTGTGCTACATGAAGCTGTGCACCTTTCCCTCAGTCCTGGCCTATCTCTGTTGATGGTGCCTTCCAGCAGCTGAATTGCTCTTACTGCCTGGCTTGCCCACAGCCCATCTCGTTTGTTCTGCTGTCTTTTAGATCTACAGCAGCCATGAAAGGGTGAGTTCTCTGCCACCTCCATCACCAGCCTTACACCTGTAAAACCCACGGGCTTCAAAGTAATGAAATGCAACGTGTGCTTATGTGTTTGTGGGTTTCTGCTTCGTCTGGCTGAACTTCCTTCATGTTAAAAGAAAAACAGAAAAGGCCTTGAGCTTGAAATTCTCATTTTCCAGAGTTCTGAATATTAAAAAGAGGATGAAATATCACTGGAATCCAGGTGTTAGTGACAGTCAAATGGTAGAAAAGAGATTGATCTCATAAATAGGATAGTTGCCTCCCGAGAAGTAGTGGTTGCATTCTTGTTCTGCAAGTACACTTTCCTGTATGAGCATTGGTTCAACTTCAGCTTTATTTTATTTTTTTGTTTCCCCTTTCTGGAGCCTTACCACATTCAGATCTTTTCTCTGGTCTATCTGTGTTTATTTTATTGCCCATGATTACTGTGTGGAGGCCTTAAGCAGACCACAGCTGGACATGGGCAGATGTATGAGCTTTCATAAGTACTAGGTTTTCCTGCCGAGTTGCAAGCCGTGCTGCCTCCCAGTGTGGATATTAAAACACACAAACCTTAAAAACACACAGACCCTGTTTGCTGCAACAGCTAAGGTGGAATTTAACCACTGTTTTAATATGAGCAGAAATACAAGTTTGGGAGAGAGAACCGTGAGCTCTGCCGAGCACCAGCTGTGTTGGCATAAGTGGTGTCTGTATCGCACCAAATGAAATATTAAACATTTCCCCCTTCTGGCCAGCCCATTGGCAGCAGGTGGGGTCAGGGCTGTGTCGCTGGAGAAAAGCCACTGTCGGCTTTGGGATGGAGCCACACAGCAGCCCCAGAGAGACATGTCCCAGGGCTGCAGGAGATTGCTATGCTGTGGGAGGGCAGAGGTGATGTCAGATGCCAGGGCAGTACCGAGATGAATCGTGCTTGGTGGTGATTAATACGAAGTGTCATCACCCGTGATTTCCAGGGGGACGTTGAGGGAAAACTGATTCATGAAGTGAATTGCAGGGAGGTACTTAATGAGCTTCTGATGGTGCTAGATGGATTCCTCCCTCCCTTCTTAGTGGCTTCTGTCGTTACGTCTTTGTCTCTTACCAAATTGATGGGGAAGAAGTGTGGAATGCTTGGGCTGGTCTGCTGACACTGGGATCTGTCCTGAGTGCCCAGGCCCACAGGTGTATAAGTGCTGTGTGCTGTCCCAGAACTGCTCTTTCCAAATAAAAGTGGAAATTCAGGAGAGTGAGAACTGTGGAAATCCCAGTGCCAATGAGTACCCAAGTGTATGGCCGGAGGAAAGCGTAGATGGGAGAGGCCACCCTACTTGGCCAAACCTCTTCCTTTGTGCCAGACATCTGCTGGCAGGAGCTGGGTGCGCACTGTGTTCTCCTGCCTGCTGGGAGAGATGGCGTGTTCTGGCTGCTGCTCTTTGAAGTCTGCCACAATGAAGTCAGAAAACCTTTAATAAGAAAAGCAGCATCGAGGAGATGTACAGGTGGGACCTGAAGCAAGGAGCGCTGACTCCTGAGCGCTACTGACTCAGCATGTCCTTGGGCAACTTGCTTCATCTCTAAGTCCTGCAACCACAGGGTAGCTTGGGTTGGAAAGGGACCTCAGAGCCCACCCAGCCCCAACCCTCTGTCATGGGAAGGGCTGTCCACCACCAGATCAGGCTGCACTGGGCCCCATCCAACCTGACCTTGAATGTCTCCAGAGATGGGACATCCACAACCTCTCTGGGAAGCCTGTGCCACCTCACTGCCCACACAGTGACAAATTCCCCTCACATCTGGTCTAAAACTCCCCTCACTTGAATTTCTTAATAACTTTATGTATGTTATGTCAACTTTGACATTAGAGTTAATATTTTTTTGTTCAATCTCATCTTAACTGTAGATTGCAGACTCAGAATTGTGTAACTCTCAGCACTGTCACGTGTTATGCAGCTGAAGTCCGGTGGGAAAGCTTGATAAAGATACCCTTGTGTAAGTCTTTCACATTCAAGTGATAAGGCTGCTAGTGATTTTGAACCTGGTTGCTTTTATTCAACAGTTTCCTAGCTTTGTTGGCATAGTCAAATTTTAACTATTTTAGTCCTTGTGGCAATATGTTATGATCAAAGCAGTGTCTAAATTAACACCTTATCAAGTAAAAATAAATAAATAAATAGATGCATCCCTTTATACTGCTGTTGTCTGATAACTGGTGATTATTTTGAGTGGTGAATTTGGCTAAGAAAGTCCTTGCGGGAAAACTTGTATTCAGGATTGTAAGTATTGTATTGTAAGCAGGAAGAAGGAAGAAAAAAAACATTATTCTACCTTTGCATTAGATACTATACATTAGTTTTAGTTGATCCCAGAAAGGTTGCCCAGAGAGGTGGTGGATGCCACATCCCTGGAGACTTTCATGGTCACTGTGAACAGGGCTGTGAGCAGCTTGATCTATCTGCAGGTGTCCCTGTTCATTGCACAGGAGTTGGGCCAGATGACCTCTAAGGGTCCCTTCCAACTCAAACAATTCTGTGATTCTATAATCCTTAAATCTCTGAGAACTGGAGGTAACTGCATTATACACAGCTTTGGGACACGGAATAGTCCTTTTTCTGTCCTGATCTGTCTGACCAGCAGAAACTGTGGGTTGAGAATTTCAGTGAGGGAAGAAGGAATGCATTTCCATGCAACTACCGTAGCTTTTCTTCTGAGTGTTTCCTGCTTTGCTTTGCAAAGGAAGAATGTACAAAAGGAGTTGGAGTGATTGCAGATTGGTTTAATTAAAAAGCTGAAATACACGGTCACCATCAGCAAGACCTGGTCTGAACCAACTACACGGCTAACAATCTTCGATCAGTACAAAACTCAGAGTTTTGATCAGACATCAAATGACGTTGTGCAGAACGCTGTCAAATAATTATTTCTGGTAATAGCTGTCCTACATAGGTGGTCTGTAGTGACGAGTTCTCTATGGAAGGAAGTTATGCACCTTAACATTCAGTATCTAGTCTATCGCTGGGAAAAGTAAGGCAGATGCAGAGTGACAAAAAGGAGTAAAGCACACGAGGCTGGCTGTGAAATTCCCCATGCCATTTCTCATGCAGGTGGCCATGGCTGACTATCTGCCTCTGCGTTGCGCACTTCTGGGGTTTCCAGGAGGACGGCGCGTCTCTCTCCTTGCTCTCCTCCGCAGGGAACCTTCCTCCTCGCTGCTCTCCTCAGAGCTGGAGGTCCTGGCCCCTGGTTCTGTGCTGACTGAAGGCCTTTCATAAGGGCCACCTCCACACGAGGCTTTCTCCTCTGGGCACGCTTGACCATGTGGAAACTGAAGGCTTTTGTTGAAGAAAGCAGAAGCCATGCACTCGGCTGCTGTCTGGTCACAGGCACATAGAAGTTTCTCACACATGCTCCAACCAATACCTTAAAGACAAGTTTTAAAATGAATATTTAAAAGCAGTTACAGCTGGGCAGTGCATAATTTGTCATCCGTAGATGAGCTCTTGACTAAAATTATCATTTTTTCCTTGAATTTTAGCCTCCAAATTCACCTTTAATCACTTAAATATGGCTGATGACATGGTGTTGAGTGCCTGGATCTGTGACTGACGTTAGGTGGATTTGTGCGTATAAAAACACCCACAGCTGTCTTTTGCGTCCTGTCAAAAATGTCTGAACGCAGTTCTCCTCCTGACCTGATCACAAGGACAGTGATGTAATAACCTTGATCTCAGCTAGGACAAAAACCGAGTTTTGGAGTAGCCACTGCTGGCATTTTGTAAGCTCAGTTTTTCTGTCTCTGTTCTGTAGCGTGCTATGGGCATGGTGGTATTCAGTCTGTAATAATTTGATACACTGTCATCAGAAGCTGAGTAATGTTTTCTAACTCAAACCTACATTTTGGCGTGTGATCAAAGCACACAACTTCAGATCTTGAACTTCTTTCTGCAGAACATCCAAGTTTCTTAACTTGTTCCACACAGCAGTGATGAGAGAAGCAGCACCTAAAATAAACAGCAAGTGTAACCAAAAAGTGCTTCGTTTTCCTACATCACACAATAGTCACAATTATTTTATCCTTTTTTTTTCAATATCTATTAAAAATGAAAATATAGTTTTCCATAAAGAAAAAAATAGCAACAATGCCTGTATTTACTTACACAGACCCCTTCCCAATTCCTTTTGGTATCACTAAGCTGAGCGGTGCAGTCAATACACTGGAGGGAAGGGAAGCCATCTAGAGGGACCTGGACAGGCTGGAGAAATGGGCCTGTGTGAACCTAATGTGGTTCAACAAGGCCAAGTGCAAGGTGTTGCATTTGGGCCAGAGCAATCCCAGGTATTTACACAGACTGGGGGAAGAACTTCTGAAGAGCAGCCCTGCGGAGAAGGACTTGGGGGTCCTGGTGGATGAGAAACTGGACATGAGCCAGCAGTGTGCGCTTGCAGCCCAGAGTGCCAACTATATCCTGGGCTGCATTAAAAAAGGGGTGGCCAGCAGGGAGAGAGAGGTGGCTGTCCCCCTCTACTCAGCTCTTGTGAGGCCCCATCTGGAGTACTGTGTCCAGGCCTGGGCCCCCAGCACAAGAAAGACACAGAGCTCTTGGAACGGGTCCAGAGGAGGGCCACTAAGATGATCAGAGGGCTGGAGCATCTGTTGTGTGAAGAAAGGTTGAGGGAACTGGGCTTGTTTAGCTTGGAGAAGAAAAAGCTCCGGGCAGACCTCATTGTGGCCTTCCAATACTTGAAGGGAGCATACAAACAGGAGGGGAAATGACTGTTTACATGGGTTGATAGTGATAGGACATGGGAGAATGGTTTTAAACTAAGACAGGGGAGACTTAGGTTGGATGTTAGGAGGGAGTTTTTCACTCAGAGAGTGGTGACACACTGAAGGGGTTTCCCAGAGAGGTGGTGGATGCCCCATTCCTGGAGGCATTCAAGTCAAGGCTGGATGTGGCTCTGGGCTGCCTGGTCTAGTAGTTGGCAGCCCTGCCCACTGCAGGGGGTTGAAACTCTTTGAGGCCCTTTTCAACCCAGGCCATTCTATGATTCTATGATATGATTCTATGATCTGCTTAAAGGTGCAGTTTTGATCATTTGTTTAACATTAAAAAATTGCAGCTGCATCTGTGAACAAAACCTCCTTTAGCGGTATGTTGAAGTGTTCAAATATTGTTGGCTGAGAATCTGAAATCCACATGTTATTAGCCAGTGCACTGACTAGCCTTGACATCATCTATTTTTACCACGCATGGGCAGTCTTACTTGTGTGCAAGTGCAGGAAAATTCTGTGTGCTGTGCACTCGAAGCCATGCTTAGACTCAGTGCAGCTCCAATTGTTATGATTTCCACTCAATAAGAGATTTTGTTTGAAAATGAAGCACTTTTAGGGAAGATTTCCTTGGTGTGGATGAATTCTCTGTCTCACTCAGTTTGGGTAAGCACGCCCCATCACCTCTTTGCCAGCTGTGCCCTGATGGCTCGCAGTTGCTGGGCTCTGGGCTCCAGGTGAGGAGCACCACACTCCATATGGACTCCTTCTGAGGGACAGTGTGGCACAAAAGTTACTATTCTTCTCATAAATCACTTTCTAAACCACCTCTTAATCAAGATTCACTGCAACCCTTATCCTCATCTCTTTTGATATGCAGTTTTTTCTACTCTACTGGCTTCCTTCCTACTTTGAATGTAAAAGTCCTCTCCAAAATACTGATGCAACAACAGAGCATGATTAGTGACATTCGAGTGTTTCACATTTTATATATTTAATTGGATTATTTTAAGTGTAGTCTGATTACTGATATCATAGAATCATGAAATTTTTTAGGTTGGAAAAGACCCTTAAGATCATTAAGTTCAACCAAGAAGCAAACACTGATCTTGGTTGGTCCATTGGCACTCATTAATACCTACAACTAATGGCAGGTTACAGAAGAGCCCACCTGTCCAGAGCATCAGTAGGATGACCTCTTCCTTCTTGGCCACAGTAGCAACCGTAAGACTCAAACTCCGCTGGACATCTCCCAGTTAAACAGAACAACATCTCTCCCAGCTGGGGCAGCTCCCTCTTCTCTCTTCCATTTCCTGTGTCTTGCAGAAAGGTTAATCGTTCACACACTATAAAGTGAAAGAAAAGAAACCTGTTTCACATACCATGTTCTCAACATCTGAAAACTCTCATTATTTGTAAATCATCTCTCCAGTCAGTGACCTATGACCTTTATAACAGCACAAAGGAAGACAGGAAGAGAAGTAGGGCAGGATATTGAATGGAGAGAGATATCCCTATGAAGATCTAAAATGCAAGTCAAATAAGATTGCAGACAGTACTTTGCAACCCCTTGTAATCTTTCATATTTAAATATTTTTTCAATAATATTCAAATCTAACTGAGACAAGAAATAAGATGTCAGTAGCTTCTCTCTTGGCTAGTTCAGAAAATAGAGCCCTAACCTCTTGTTCTTACAAACTGGACAATGTCTAAGTATAAAGCAATAATAAGTTTTTTACAACCTTTCAAATGTTTAATTTGAAATATCTTCCATCTAGCAGTAAAGGTGTGCTCAGACTAAGGCGTGTACACAATTTATTCATGGTGTATCCACAAAATAGTTCTAATAAAGCTTGGCTGCCATGGCAGACCTATCAGTAACAGTTCTGCTTTCCTCAAAGGAAAGATTCTGGATTCTGGAGTCCTGTCTGCCACTCCCTCAGACTGGAAAGTTTCTGCAGATGACTCAATCTCCTGTTCTGATACACACCAGTACATGTGTGCACATCTGACTGGTTTGGAATAATATTAGATTTATATGTAATACAATCCTAATTCTTAATAGGAGGGCCACTAAAATGATCAGAGAGCTGGAGCATCTCTCCTATGAAGAAAGGTTGAGGGAACTGGGCTTCTTTAGCTCGGAGAAGAGAAGGCTCCAGGGAGACCTCATTGTGGCCTTCCAGTACTTGAAGGGAGCATATAAACAGGAAGAAGAATGACTGTTTACATGGGTTAATAGTGACAGGACAAGGGGGAATGGTTTTAAACTAAGGCAGGGGAGATTTAGGTTGAATGTTAGGAGGAAGGTTTTCTCTCAGAGAGTGGTGATGCACTGGAACAGGTTGCCCAGAGAGGTGGTAGATGCCCCATTCCTGGAGGCATTCAAGGCAAGGCTGGATGTGGTTCTGGGCTGCCTGGTCTAGTGGTTGGTGACCCTGCCCACTGCAAGGAGTTGAAACTCAATGATCTTTGAGGTTCTTTTCAACCCAGGCCATTCTATGATTCTATGATTCAGTGGTGAATACAGAAGTAACTGCAGTTTTCATAAAATCATAAAATCATAAAATCATAGAATGTTTGAGTTGGAAGACACTTTTAGAGGTCCTCTAGTCCAGCATCTCTGCAATGAACAGGGACACCTACAGCTAGATCAGGTTGCTCAGAGCCCTGCCCAGCCTGACCTTGAATGTCTCCAGGGATGGGGATATCCACTGCCTCTCCGGGCAACATGTTCCAGTACTTCACTAATTACATATCACTGGAAAATTAAAGTTATTCACCTTTTTCTACAGGTCCATTGGGTCCCCTAACAGACAGTGACAGTTCCAGAGCTGCTCCGGGGGAAGGTGTGCCCAGGCCACCTCTTGTAGGAATTGCCTCTAGAGATTACATATGCACAGATCAGACTTGCAAACATAGGATAAACTCTTTTATCAGTAATGTGTCCCAAAGGGCATACTCTGAACCAAAACCAATCTTCTTGTACACTTCTAACATCTTTTTAACTAATGATTGGAAGACGGTTCATTAGTGGTAAATTAAACTTTACTGGGCAGTATTAGAAAATGAGCTGCCACTACTGGTATTGAACACTCTGTATCCTGCGCAATCTAACCAGATTTAGGGAGGAAATGGTGCTGTTCTGCATGTTGGTGAGAAATGCTGAATTCTAACAACAGCAAGAGGGAGCGCTATAAATTACAGCAGAGTTAGTGCGGGCTGTACTTGCCTTTCTCTTTTGTCCTTGCAGATGTGCCTGCAGGAATAAGCTCAGTGGGGATAATTCTGACTTCCGCCGAGTTAATATCTGCCTGGAAGGAGCCTGGAGAGGTGGTTATCTCTCCCGCTGGGACCTCAGCTTCTGTTAATCTGTCCTCCTCTGAATCAGCAGAAAGAGGAAAGCAGAAGATACGGAGCAATAACCATCAAGATTTTCATTTCAGATAGTAGGTCAGAGTAATATCCGGGGGCAGAACTGCTGTGAATTGATGGTCAGAGAAAAGCCATTCGAGATGAAGGTTAGAAAAGCAAAGAGTATCCACGCTGGTCATTTGTTCACATCTCTTGTCTTTCAGAAATAGTGGAGACAGTTAAATATGACCAGTGTAACTGGTAGGTGTTTTGCTCATTTCCTCGTTTGTTTGTTTTTAAATTTATATGTTGCATACCAAGGTACAAAGCTGTGCCAGGTACTAAAAATAAGGCTGGGTGCTGATTAGTTGGCAACACTGAGAGGGGAAGGATAAGAGGGATAACATGAGATGTCGTCATCTGAGTAAACTGCTAAAAAGCACTGTCAGTTTACAAAAGGGTACCAAAAATAACAGCAACACTAGGGATATTGCTTGAATGATGCAGAGCTGGGCAACTGCAGAATGTACTTCACTACAGCCACAAGGAAATATCACGGGGAAAATAAGTTGAATTGTATAGACACATCATTTTAAAGAAGTTCTTTATCCTAGAAATTATTATTATTATTATTATTATTATTACTACTGTTTATCTGAAACTTTATCATTGGCTGGAAATGTTTGATGAATTTGGATATTACTTTTTTCCTTTTCTTTTTTTTTACCTTTCACTTTTTATATAATCTAACTTAACTTGTAAATGAAAACAGTATTTTCAATGGCTTCATTTTTTCTAAATATCAGTGCAAAGGATATTGCATTTCAGAAGTAAAATACGTCATTTTCAAAGGGACTGTGTGAATAGTTTCCACATTTTGAAAGCCTTTCCTTTCAAATTGCTGGACTGAACTAATTAATTGGATCCCACTCAAATTCATTAAGTTAATCCCTCTGAAGTTCTGTTTTTGGCATACACTGGAAATAACCTGTCTTAGCATAAGAGAATGGATAAAAAGAATGAAAGCGATGCTAAGAACAGAAGGAAGACCATGAAAGGCTGCAGGCAGGGATGAATAGCAGCACGCTAGTCTCACAGCTCAGCAAGGTGCACGTTTTATGTCACTTCATTTGACAGTGATGTATTGAAATGAAAGCGATTCCTGCTAGGTGCAGATAATGTAACTGGAGTTTGGAATATTCTGCAGTTTGCTAAGAACAGATATCACAGATAATCTTCTAGCAGCCATGCAGACCTCCAGCACAACGCACACATTTTCTGATACATTCAAGTTAATGGAGGAGAACATTTCTGAGCAGAGCTTATTATAGCAATGCCTTATTTCTGGATTGAGGTGAGAGACGTGGATGTTACCCAGACAGTGTGATATGAGTCAAAAAATGGCTCCTTCCTTCTCTCTTTATTCGGTCACTTGACATTTTTTGTGCATTTAATTCTTCCTGAATGATCATTTTCACATAAAGGAGTCATTGGTAACTTCAAGTCTGCTATGGAACTCCACTGCTTTTAGGTATAGCTACTGGTGCGAATGTTCTCATAGAAACAATAATGGCAAAAACGTGAAATTACTTTTAGTCTGGGAAAGAGTTCCATGAAGTTCTGTATATTCAAGGAGGAGGTGAAATAAAAATGAACCCTTCTGGCAGCAAATGCTATGAATGTAATTTAAAGGATCAACCATTATATCAGAAAACCTGATGTGAAGAGGTTTTCACACATACTTGCACGAGGCGTGCAAAATGAGTGGCTGGAGGCAGTGGATAGCAAATAATTCTCAAATAATATCTGTGATCTGGCTCTTATCTAACTCCAGTTCCCCAGCAGCCCTGTCCTCACCATGCACAGATTCTTAACTGTGATGCTTTTAGATATTAAATAAGAATTGCTGTGCCAAATGTGAGGAAAAGCCCAGCACCACTGATCTTTTACCGAGGGAGTGGGAGAAGACCAAGACATACCTCAGTGGTCCATTGTGACAGCTGGACAGAAAGCAGAGCATTGTGGTAGTGAAGTATCTTTTGCATTTCTGCAGTGCATGTCTGGAGTGGCCTTTATGGAGAGCATGATAAAGCTTAACCAAACATCACTATTAGTTTTGCTTTATAAAAAGAGTAATTAGGAGAAACAAAGTGGTTTGCTCAAGGATGTGCAGGTCAGCAGAACTACAGGTATTACCCAGAAATCCCAGAAATAAAGCATAATAAACTAAAACCTGCTATCACCTGGAGTCAGAAGGGCCTGATTCACCAGCAAAAGTACAACCGGGCTCTTACCTCCAGCACTGGAAGTCCCCAAGGCCATCTCACTGGGCTCAGAAGAAATCACTGTTGAAGACAGAAAATGTAAACTCAGGCAAGTTGGCAGCACAGACTCTTATGAGAAGTCATAGACTCATAGAATACCCCAAGTTGGAAGGGACCCATAAGGATCATCAAGATCATCTCCAACTCCTCTCAGTCGCTTGACTCCAAGCCAGCAGAACAGCTTCTTCAGCACAACAGGAAAGATCCATGTATGGAGATTTGCCTGATTTTCTATGCACAACATTAATAGTTACAGACAAAGTGATGGTCATAAAATAACCTCATTGCTACACTCAGACGAGGTGCTATAAAGAAGCAACATAAATAGAACTGAAGCAGAAAATTCCATATTAAATCTATTTGACAGACTACAATGAAGAGAACAAGGTGTAAAATCTCACTATTGTGCACAGAACAGTTGCCAAGTTCCTTGCAAACACATTGTGTTTGACTGTGCTGAAAGTAAAAAATGAATGGGCATCTACCAACTGAATCCTTCCCTAATCTCTAATTTATTGCTGTACTTCATACACTGATGTTCGTTTATCAGAAGCATTTTGATTAACAGCGTGATCAGATGATCCCGAAATCCATCTCTGCATCTTTTTGTGTGTTGTTAGGATGGTGTGATATAAGAAAGATTTTTTTTGCCTTTGAATGTATTTCTGAGTAGTGTCTCGCTTTGGCTTGATATGGTTCCCATAGCAGGCAGTGGTGAAGCTCTATGGGTTTAAATGGGGACACAACTAATTCAGTTGAAGTGGTTCTCCAAATATTTCATGGAATCATAGTCATAGAATCACTGAGGTTGGAAAAGACCACTAAGATCATCAAGTCCAACCATCAACCCATCACCACCGTGCCCACTAAACCACATCCCTCAGTGCCACATCTACACTTTTCTTGAACACTTCCAGGGACGGTGACTCTACTACCTTTGCAGTCTGTCTAGATATGTTATCTGTGTTACAATTTCAGCTTTCTAAAATTTCATATACTGGCTTTTATCCATAGGCAATATTTTGAGCCTTATAACAAACTGTGTCTGTTCAGAGGGCACAAGTGACTTTTTTGAGGGATGTAAAAGATTAATACAGGTATGCAAATACTGCACATAACTACAGCTTCATCACAAATAATGAAATGTCTCTTTGAAAACAACAAGTGTTCAACTCACTGAGGGTGTGGTAGTGGGGACCCACACAGCATGTCTCTGCCAGACTCCCCTGCCACAACTTCTCTTTCCCAAATAGTCTGTTTTGGTGAAAATAGGTTTTGTTGCAGAGTTCTCAGTCTCAGCCCTTGGAAATTTTGTGTAAATAGTGGTTAAGCACACAGTGCACACAAGCTGAAATACTGCACGCTCTCATTTAGTCTTGAATATGATCACCAAAACATATCTACTTTTATAGCAGTCCCCTTAGAAGGGCTGTAAGAAAACAGCTTGTTCTTTTATTTTATTCTTCCAGCCTTTGGGAGCTGAAAATAGGGCTTCTTGAGCTGTAAGTTACAAACCTTCTTCCACGGATGCTGTCACAGCCTCTGTTTTCTCAGTCCCATGATGAAAGAACTCTGCAAAAAGAGAAGTATTTTTGCTCGAAAGAGGGTCATAGCTTAGGATGCTCATAGACAAGAGCTTAGTGTAACATGGTCAGAGCAGCAGAACAAAACTTATCTCCAAATATTACCACTATTGTACTTTTCATGAAGTTTTTATATAAATATAATAAAATATAGTAAAAACAAACCTAATTATAGGTAATTAACTTAAGTATTAGAATACTTCCTTTGGGTTAATTGATCACAAACACCAAATCCTACCAGCAATGTAGTGTTATTAATAAAAAGCCCTCAGTCTGTATCACTGTTTCAATCTGAACTAGAAAACTGATCAGCAATAAGCATTCTGTAAGTGTCCCTTAAGGATAAGCATTAATGTTTAGAGGTAAAACTCGAATGTTTCAATCTAGGTGCTCTGCTAGGAATCTTGCTGAAGCATAGTCCAAAATGTCCATGCAAATAGCAAAGGACTCATCTGAAAATATTTTTAAATGCTTTCAGTGTGTTTCTTCTTGCACTATTTCTACATGAGATTCAGGTTCTCTTTTGAATTCCTTCTTTGAAAAATGAGTAATTTGGTTGTAATTTCCCTGAGCTTCTCAGTAACAGCTGGTCACAAAAGCAGGGCTTTGGTTTATTAGTTCTTTCTCTTTCTTTCACATTTTGATATCTTGATAAAAATTGTCTTTACTTCTCAAAAAGGAATTCCTATCTTCCAAAATGCTCATGTTATTTTTCTCAATGCATATATTCTTCTTGATTCAATATACTTCAGTCAAGCAATCACAGAGGTAAGGACATACCCTCTGTGTGGAGTGTTGTCAGCTCCCTCTTGCCGGTAGTTTCTGAAAAGGAGAAAGCTCTCTTATACACTAAAGTCTGTCGACTAAAGTCAGCGTTTAAACTCTATAGTACAACAAACCAGGAGTTCACTACATTTATTCCTATTAAGGCAAAGGTTTAGGAAAATATTCAAATCTTTCCTGTAACAAAGAATCTGCCAAATTACGTTTCCTAGAAATTTATCTGATAGCCTTATTATGTTTGATGCTTTTTTTCCAAAGCCTGAACTGGACAGAACAGCTACACAGAAAGATAATTACATGAGCAAACGCAAAATAAAAATTATTCATTCCAAGGATTTAAATTTTCCTGTAATAGATATTATCAGGAGCCTAAAATTAGTGGAGGTATTCAGTGAGCTAAGATGGAGTCTCTCTTTATCAGCATTGGTAAAAGCAGCATGATTTTCCTGTTAGCACATAATAATTTCTCTTTTATTTGTAATGTGTTGGAGCTGCCACACTCTATATTAGAGCCACCTGATCCCAGTGAAAGGTTTTTGGCTTATGCAAAGCATTTCGCTGGCACTGACACAAATTTTGCTGTGGCATTTTTCTTCTCCCTTGACCTCTTTATGAAGGGATATACACATGCAGAACCCTAAATTCATGTATCTGTTCTTAGCACTGATTTGTGCCAATATAAGAGAAGGGATCAGAAAAGCTAGTAGTGCTTTTTCACATCTGGCCCTTTGGTCCAGCTTTAGAGCTTAAGTCATAGAATCAGAGAGAACTGTAGGGGCTGGAAGGGGCCTCTGAAAATCATCGAGTCCAACTCCCTGCTACAGCAGGTTCCCTAGGGTAGGCTGCACAGGAAAGTGTCCAGGAAGGTTCTGAATATCTCCAGAGAAGGAGATTCCACCACCTCTTTGGGCAGCCTGTTCCAGTGCTCTGTCCCCCTCACAGGAAAGAAGTTCTTCCTTACGTTCAAGTGGAACTTCCTGTGTTACAGTGTGTGCCCATTGCCCCTTGTCCTGTCACTGGGCACCAGTGAAAAGAGCCTGTCCCCACCCACTTGACTCCTGTCTTTTAGATATATTTAAGTGTTGATAAGACCCCCTCTCAGCCTTCTCTAGGATGAATAGTTCCTGGTCTCTCAGCCTTCCTCGTGAGACAAGTGCTCCAGGACCCTTATCGTATTTGTGGCCCTCTTACAGACTCTCTCCAGTAGTTCCCTGCCTGTTTTAAACTGAGGAGCCCAGAACTGAAAACAGTATTCCAGATGTGGCCTCGCAAGAGCAGAGTCGAGGGGGAGGATCACCTCCCTTGACCTGCTGGTCACACTCTTTTTAATGCAGTCCGAGTCACCATTGGCCTTCTTGGCCACCAGGGCACACTGCTGGCTCATGGCAAACCTGTTGTCCACCAGAACACCCAGGTCCTTCTGCACAGAGCTCCTCTCCAGCAGGCCAGCCCCTAACCTGCACCGATGCGTATGGTTATTCCTCCCCAAGTGCAAGACTTGCCCATGCTGAACATCATTGCAGGTCCTCCCCCTGCCATGCTCTGATCGCAGTCCCTGTAGATTATCTTTCTAATCCAGCCCTATTCCCACAGGAAAGGTATTCATTCTTATCAGGTTGCAATTTCAGCTACAGAGCACA
The DNA here is from genome assembly GCA_024606505.1 of Aquila spilogaster. Classification (NCBI taxonomy): domain Eukaryota; kingdom Metazoa; phylum Chordata; class Aves; order Accipitriformes; family Accipitridae; genus Aquila; species Aquila spilogaster. Next base: position 20,786 of record JANHGO010002512.1, read on the forward strand.
GATCAATATATGGCAATGGAGATAAATATACCCTTCTTTATACAGGATTTTTCTTTCCAAGTTAGAAACCAAACAGCAGAGCAGAATGGGTCTATTTTTTCCCTTCCGGTTACCTTTTTGCATGATTTAAGGGAGATCTGAGCTAGCAATACTGACGTTTTACATTCCCACTGGTGACCTCAGTAGGCCGCTAATCACCTAAGCAGCACCTACTCATTCAGGTGCCTCCTGAAAAAGAATAACAAATAAATCCCCATGTCTAATGGGACTTTCCCTGTTGCAGCTGCCTCTCTTGCCTCTTGTCCTGTCCCCACACCCCTCCAATAAGAGTCCGGCTCCTTCATCTCTGCACAGCCCCACAAAGAAGAGGAGGATAACAATGAGACACCCTGATCTCTCTCCTCTTTCAGCAGGTTCTCCTCCTCATCTGCTCGGTATCCTCTCCTGGCCTTGCTCCAGGACAGCAATTAGCCTGCTTTCTTCTCTCTTGGTTTTCATTTGAGTAGGAGTTAGTAGAGAATAGGACAGACTGCCAGATTTAATGCAGGAAACCACCCAGCCACTGCTCCATTCAGCTTGGGTAAGACTCAATGCCAAAAGAAAACCCAGCAGGAGGGACAGTTGGTCAGATCCAGATTGTTACCTGTAACGAGAGATGGACAGGAGGACACATCCAGGCCATTCAGGGAAGAGTTAATATGAGCGTTCCCAAAACATTCAATGGCATCTTTGTCACAAGTGCAGAGGAACTGTTCACAGGGATCCCCATTTTCTGCAAATTAAACAAAAATCCAAACAAGGTACTATTGAAATATCTTTTTTCCTCTGGCTCGCTTTTCCTCCCTGTAAGGTTTATGTCTATATTCATTAGTGCATGCTTATTCATACCATGATTCTTCAGGTTAACTACATTCAAGTTTTGTAGTCCCCCCATTTGTAACCTGACAGAGTTGGCAATGGGCTGCTGGAGCCTGGTTCCTTCTACAGAGCAGTGAAGAGCTCAGAGTAGGGCTTTGCTGCATCTGATTTTTCCATGGAAAACTTAAGCCATCTCATACTGAGTGTAACATTTTGCAGACCTCATTAAAATATTCCACCTTACCCCAGGAAGTCACAGTCCACAAGCCAAGTCTTTCACATGGCATGTGTTTTGCGCTTTATAAAGGCAATGAGTTTCTCTACAAAAATACTGTTTTCCCACTTCAAATCCTTCTACCTTTCAGAGCTTCCAAAAACATTGGTCTTTCAGAGCTCTTACACATTTTTTTCCATTTTTGACATTCAATATCTATTCATTTTGTTTTCCTTTCTTATTTCAGTTTGAACAAAACATTTTCTGATTAAGTATGGAAAGAGCTAAAAATACCACTGTTTGTGTTCAGGTGTGCTTGAATCTTTATAGGCTGGCCCAGAAAGCAAAAATGGTTTTCATTTGAAACAAGAAGTGGAAATTGGGTCAGTTCTGTATTTTAACAAGCTATGAAGTTCTTGGTTTGGGGATGCTGCTCTTCTTTGCTGGCAACCCCAAGTTATGTTCTGGACGAGCCAATCTTGGGTGAAAAGTGATATTAAAATTGATTGGAGGCACTCCACACTTGCCAAGTTGCTGTTACAACAGCAAGATCTCTGCCCGCTAGTGATACAGTTCTATTTGAATGTATGGGGCCCTGTGAACACAGAGTTAGATCCCTCAAATTACATAAAAATCAGGCCTTGAAGCTTCAGAAAGGAAACTGCTTTTCAGGTAATTCCCCAGCATCATCTCCATTCCCAATACATGGAGACATTTCAATCAATACTCAGTGGTCCTGCAAAGTCAGGGAGGTCTGAAAACCTCATCAGGAGGCTGCTTGTTAGAGGAGCCCCAACAAGTTTGTAGCTACAGGATTTCCATTCTCCTGCCAAGCTGGACTTTCATACCTCCATGTATTCTTATTCCCATTCATCCTTGAATGAAATACTTAATTCCTCAAGAATTCACATATGGAGATGGTTTCTCCTTAGCTTATATATGACTTTTGGTAGATAGGTCACAGTGAACTCCAGAATTCTGTACTTGTGACAAGTTAATCTTACCACAGGTCAGGTTTTCTGCAGAACAGGTGACATCTGTAGAAATTTTTGATGGATCCCATGTGCACTCCATCTCCATTGCTTCTTCATAGCATTTGCGGTGCTGAAAACAGCATCTTTAAAGCATGAAAAACACAAAGTTCAGACAGTTTGTTTTCCTTTCCATTCAGGATCAGACTGCAATGCTCATTCCTATACAAGAATGCAAAAGGTGCCAAAGGAGGAAAAGGGTCCTTATGTAGTCCACAAACAAAAGAAAGGTTGAGTATGGCTTTTCTCTGAATCACTCTGGTGGGATCATTACACTTAGATACAAAGCTCAGTGGTGGGAGCAGGTCTTCAAGTCATGGGAGATCCTGCTTGCATTCTGCCCCTGCTGCCTGAGGGACAGGGGCACTACAGGCTGTTTCAATAAGAAATGCACTGCCAGTGCCTGAAGATGACCCACAGATCACTGCCAAACAAAGCCTCACAGCTCAGTTCTTGGATCCAACCCTGATATAAGTTGTTTCAATGCAAATGTATTGAACTGTGCTGCACCCAGCACTCTTGGAGGGTAAATGTTTCTGCAGTACCTAGTGAACCATTGTCTCATTGGAACTCTATGAATATATGTGGTGTTATCATAGAATCACAGAATCATAGAATCGTTTGAATTGGAAGGGACCTTTAAAGGTCATCTAGTCCAACTCCCCTGCAATGAACAGGGACACCTACAGCTAGATGAGGTTGCTCAGAGTCCCATCCAACCTGACCTTGAGTGTCTTCAAGCATCCACCACCTCTTTGGGCAACCTGTTCCAGTGCCTCACCCCACTTTTTCCTTATATCCATTCTAAATCTCCATTCTTTTAATTTGAAACCACTTACCCTTGTCCTATCACAATGGACCCTGCTGAAGAGCCTGTCCAATTCCTTCTTACAGCCCCCCTTCAGATACTTGTTCTTTCTCCTCAATGCAACAATCAATCAGAATTAAAATAAACCTTTTAGCCATGGGAAGGGGACACAACAGGTTTCTCAAACCAGAGTAAAACAGTTTTCTTGTACCACAATACTACTCAGGCAGTTAGAAACCTTGCCTTGTCCTGTTGTCATGCAAACCCCAAACATCTGCAGGGCCGCTTTAGATGTCAATAGAAATGAAAATTCAAATGAAATAACATATTTATCAATCCTGTCTTCTCTAGAGCAAGTTGTCTGTTTCTGTATTATAGCAGCATCCATGTGCACTGGCAGATGTAAATGGAACACCAGTAGGACATTCAGTCACCATATACCCCATGTAAAATTCTTACATAAATTAAGCAAGAGTTTGCTGTTAGATTTAGATTGAAACATTGTCATGTCAGTGTATTGGACTCACAACATAGGTCTGTTATTACACTGATAGTGGTCTTGTCCTTTCAAATGCAAATATAACCTTAGCACTCAAAAAACTGTGTGCTGCCAGAAAGGGTTAACTTGTGACTTGTTATGTGAGGAGCTGACTGGAGGATTTTTCGTTAAGGATGTAATGAAAATGTTTTACACATCAGCCACAGTCCTGTATATGCACTGCAGGCTCACTCCTAGGCTATGCAGCCACTTTCTCACTTCCTGTACTTAGCAAGCATTTAATATTGAATCACTTAATACATTAATAGTTAATTGCTAAGATATTTAATTTTCCTAACAATTAAGGAGGCAGTCCAAGGCCTAACCACGATCGAACTTCTGACTCGATGAAAGACATCAGCGGTGAGGTTTGCTCAGGCTGCCAGCAGCAGATAAGAGCTCATAAATAACATCATCCCTGCAGGATGTGGGCAGTGTTTAACTGTGGGAAGATGCTATGTGAGATGGACAACTAATGGCTGGGCCTCCTTTTTAGATAGAGGCAAAGGTGGCTTTCATTCTGTATTTCTCTTTGTGTGTTTGATTCCCCAGGAAACTTAAAAAAAAAAATAATAATCCAAGGGAGAAAGGAAATTCTTATTCTGATGATATCTCAAAGCCCAACGTTTGGACTTCTGTATCTCCACTGCCTGTTTGTGGTTTTGCTTCCTGCTGTAACTTGGTTGAGGTGACTCCAGAAGGGCGCTGAACAAAGGTGAGAGCAAAGAGCATTCAGGAGGCAGGCCTTGATGGTTTCTCAGTGCCACAAATGCTTCTTTCAGAGGTCAGGCTGAAGCTTATAGCTTTGTCGGAAAACAGTTTTAAATGTCTGACTGATGAAAGTTCTCAAGACCCACCCCAATAATGCCTGAGGTTTAGTTCGCTGCAAGCACCTGGAAACTCCTCCAATTGGATAATTATTCTAATACAAATGTTGTAAAGTTGCTTTTTCATTAGAGCATCATGGTCACATCAACACTTAAGGCAACTTAATCAGAAAATAATGTCCCCTTTACAGTCAAAGCACTGTAAGACATGGGTTGTCCACTCAACGTGTTTCTCTTTCCCCATGGGTCGAGAAGGCAGAACAGCCTCTTAATTTAGATATGCCAATTAGCTGCTTTGGGAAATCAAGTAAGGTTGGATTTGTAGGCAAAAACTAATGTCCTAAAGAAATACCTAAATGAGATGTTCATCCCTTTTTACTGAATGGCAGTTGCAGTGTCAAATCCAAGATTTGCAAAGCTAGTTTCTAAGAACGGAAAATAATGGGGAAAAAAATGCAACATTGTGGGAACCATCTCTCAAAAAGACATGTAGTAGCCTCTTTTTTGGACTATCTCTTGAATGAAGAGCATATCCGTGTCAGTGGCAAAACAATCATCAGTCAACGTTTACTGCAAACTCTGGTGGAGATGCCATTCTCCTAGGGAAACCTCACCATGGGAATGCTAACGCCTCTGTGCTCTTTCTGTGTTTGTGCTGCCCTGGATTAAAATGAAGATGAGTGAAGCAAAAGCCCAGGTGCTCAGCTCTTTGAGTATCAGTGCACCAAACTGCCTGGAGTTCTCATTTCAGAATGTCATCATGTTTATTCAGAAAACCTTTCATGAGAAGTCCCATGGCTTTTTTCCAGCAGTAGTTAGATCTCTGTTTTCCCAGGCATCCTATACTGGAAAGTGGATAGATTAACTTCTGTCTAGCTATAGGCATCAGTCCTTTCTGAGCCATTTCTGTCTTCACTCAAAGAATTCTTTCACTGTGTTGTTGGAAATACTTTTTTTCTATTTTGTCATGCATTTATCTTGATTGTCTCTGAATTTCCTTTCCCACCTCCTACTGTCAAATGTGAATACCATGAATAGCCATTTGCTTGCCCTGTCCAGCTGCTAGATTTTTTCTCACTAGCCCAGTCAGAATCTGGAGCAGTCTCTCTCTGAAGCCCAGATTGGATTTTGGGTAGTTCTGTTCCCAGTGCATGGTAGTGGGAAGAGCTATTGAGCTATACTGCTCTTCTCTGTATCCAGATGCTCCAGCTTATCATCTCCAGCGTGTATATAGATATTCAGGGTAAGATTTACTTAACACTGTAGCCACTACTAGAAGTCATACTTCACTGTAGCCTGATTCTTTTGATGCTTAAATCCCCCTAGATGCCAGCATTTCCATTAGCATCCACTATGTGCCTATATTACTGGTGTATTACTCAGATTCCCAGTACTAGCATTTTGGTAAGTGTGTAAATCCATGGAGAAGCTCAGATTGACATTCTCCCATCTATCTTATTAACAGATCCTCAAACTTTTAGCACAGGAGTACAATTTCAGGCTGACATAGTTCCCCAGAACAAACAAAAATTAATGACATTTTGTTCATGAATTCCTTTCAGAATTTAGAGACCTCTGGTAAGTGATGCCCAGGAGCTGAGTATGGTGTTTCCTTACTCTATTGCATTAGTGGTCATTCTTCACAACCAGTTAAAACCAGCTGTGCCACCAGGATTGCACTGTTGGAATCGTATGCAGGTGTGGGAGACTCTAAGTCATGGGGAAAAAGAAGCAACTAGATGATCACATGCTTTAGGTTATGACCACTTCAACTACATCTGTTTCCAGTACTTGCTGTGAGGGTGGTGACTGGTGCTGGGTGGTAGCTCAACAAAAAGACTGCACTCACTAGCTCAACACAGGGCAAGGCTGACAAACTATAGCTGGAGATGTTTTTTGTAGGTCATGTCAGATATTTGGGTTGCAAGGGAGAGATGATTAGACAGAACTGAGTGGTGTGGGACTTGCTGTCTAAATAAATCTTCTATAGTTGTAGAATTGCCCTTAAATCATATAGGTAAGTGTTATGCTTCGGGTCATCAGAGCATTAAGGCGCTGCCAGCCAGCTGGCGCAGACAGGAGATTGTAGAATAGAATCATAAATGTTGGAGAAGATCACTAAGATCATCTAGTCCAACCATCAACTCATCACCACCATGCCCACTAATCCATGTCATGGATAATCTCATGGATAAGACTTACTCATCGGCTTCATCCACAGGGAGCCCTTCCATTTCAAATCGGCAGGAGCAGCCATAGTCTTCAAAATCTCTGGGACAAAAGCCACTAACACACTTCATTTTGTTCACAAAGTTGAGCAAGGCAGGGAAGTTTGTGAAGATGGACTGTAGCCAGGTAAAGTGAGAACCCAGACAATCTGCAAGGAGGACAGCGAGCAAAGGTTAGCCAAGCATGGGTCACACATGGACAGTGTCAGTGTGAAAGCAAAGCCTAATCCAGACAGTACAGTAACATGGGGGCACTGAGCAGTGCTCAGCACTAAATAGTCTTTGAGAAACCTACAGTTTCAACAATTCCTGTCCCATTTCAGTGTATCTAAAAACATACTCCACAGCTGAAGTACTAGTGGAACACGTACTTACCAAAAAATAATGCAACGCTTTCCACATTTTGAAAGACTCCATTGAAGAATGTGGCATTGTCTAGATGAAGAAAACAAAAACATTTGTAAAAAATGTAGTGACAAGAATGGCTCTCTGAGACTGTTGCTTGCCATGCTTCTGTTGTTAAAACCCTCAGAGATAAGAATTACAAGATATTTACTAACTGCATGCTTCCCTGCAATGTTCTGGAGTATGAGTCATTCAACACTGCAATGCCATACCATAGAAAGTAAAGCTTAAAGCGTTCTTACTTAAGATTCTTTCAGGTGTGTTAAGAAGCTCTGGCAGAAATGCTGGTGGCTCCAATTCTTGGCCACCTACTTCAGCAAACAGATTTGAAAAGAAAAGAGATTTTAAAATTGAAAACAAAATAACGTATACTTCATTATGATTCATACACTGCATGCACATTGAATACCTTAGCAAGCTGATTTAGCAAAGCAATGAAACGCTTGGTTCCCATCCACACCCAGAAATTCACATCCAAAAATATTCTGATGAGCCTCATTGACTTCAGATTAATTATCAGTCTCTGTTTAACTTCCGGTAAGGATATACTAATCCTCATATTCCTTTGCTCTTCTGAATAAATCCACACACTGAGATAAATTATTAGAATCATGCAAAACTGCTGAAGTTGTCCAACAGCTTGCACTGCCCTAGGTGTTTCTTTTCTACTCTGTAACCCTTTGCTTAGCAAAGAATTTGGGAAAAAAAATAGGACCTTCTTATTTTATTTTAAGATTATATTAGAGGGCCTTCTCAGGATTTTTGGAGTGAACAAGGTATCCCTGGACATAGTCACTATGCCTCCAGCAATACATTTATCAAGTTTAGTGGCAGAATATGAGATTGAAGGAGGTAGGAGAAGGTGCTTCCCCTTACTGTTATGGTTTCCCTGAATGTCTTCATCCTGGTGAAAATGAAGAGCAAACCAACAAAAGTGTCTCTCATTCCAACAAAATGGAAGAGACAGAGAGGAAGAGACTGCTATCCTCAGAGCAGAAAAGGCCTCCTGGTACCACAGAACTGGAACAAGTCTATTGAAAGCTTGACAGCCACAAGGAATTCGAACCCAAGAAGAATAATGTCATGCTGAGCAAATGAATAGCATTTAATGCTGTATATTTCTATATGCATTTAGCCATGCTTACTAAAGGTAAGCTTCTCCCTACTTTTTGACTTAAAACCTGTATTTCCTCTACAATGACAAACATCCTATCCTGAAGCCACGTTCTATCAAGTGTGTCTGGAGCTAGATTTTGAAACACTGCACACTTCCATGCCTCAAACAGAGTGTCTGTTGATGTCTATCTATTGATTATTAGGCCCTTTCAGTAACATTTTGGAAAACATGAAAATTCTATCAACTTGAATGAGGCAGAGAAGGGAGTTTATAAAGTCATGCTACAGAGCTGCTGGGAGTTGGCATTTCTTCTAGTATCCTTCATTTGTATGTAATTCTTCTCAGCAAACTTAATTTGCACACACCCAATTACACACAGATATCTGAAGGTCCCCTTGAGAAACATCTCTACCACAGGGTCAACGGTTTGGAAAGCATTTAGATTTTCAAATCCTTTCCTTGCTAAAAATGGTATTTCTAATAGTGAGTCAAGATCAACGCATCAGTATTTACTAATAAGATTGCTTAATTGATTTAAATTCCGGTGTAGGGACAATAAGAAAATATTTTCTGAATCGATCATTCTCTCTTATTCTTTTTCTATCGCGTCTTTTGGGGCTAATGTTCCTGCCTCATTCCTTGCCTAGTCAGTGAAAGAATGTGCCACACAAATCAATCTTTTAAATTGCAGAGCACCCTGAGAGAGTCAGCTTCTCTCACCTTTCTCTACAACCTGCTAAATTACTTGGCATGTGTCCTGAGGAGACGTGTGTAGTACGTCAGCCCTTGGGATTTCCAGTTGTATGCCTTTCCCACTGAATTTTTTCATCATTTAGATGCAAGGGCTATGTCTGTGATGTTCATAGAATCACAGAATCACGGAATCATAGGGGTTGGAAGGGACCTCCAGAGATCATCTAGTCCAACCCCCTGCCAAAGCAGGCTCCCTAGACCAGGTTGCACA
>JANHGO010002513.1:0-29771 GCA_024606505.1 Aquila spilogaster
GATAAATCTGAGTCGGCATTAAACAACCCAGCCCAACCCGTGCGACTCCTGCATGGGCACACCCATAGTACCTAAAGGATGTCTGAGTGAATGGAAAGGAAACAACCTGGATCTGGATGCTGTTGTGTTAATTCCTGAACACTGGGAGAATATAGAATCATAGAATCATTAAGGTTGGAAAAGAGCTCTAAGATCAATCCCAATCCACCTTCACCATGGCCACTGACCATGTCCCTCAGTGCCACATCCCCATGGTTCCTGACCACCTCCAGGGACGATGACCCTATCACCTCCCTGGGCAGCCTGTGCCACTGCATTGCCATACTTTCTAAGAAGAAATTTTTCTTAATATCTGACTTGAACCTCCTCTGGTGCAACTTGTTATTTACACGATATAATTTGTCCCATGTTGGACATGGATAGAAAATGCAAAAACCTGCTGCTCTTATCTTTTTCTTAGCAACTTGCCCAACTTTGCTTTTCAGACAGCAGTACATAGCTGTGCTATACCTCACATATGGAACATTTCAGACAGTGTCAGCAATGATTTCTGTTGGCTAGGCATTACGTTGGATAAGTTTTTAGATCTCTGTAGTTAACTGCTTGTGGAAGAGAGCACATTATTCAAATCACTTTGATGTATTCAGTTAAAAATACTTCCAAAATGGCATGCCTAGTGTTTTTGTTAGTTTCTTAGTTTTGTATGAGCTAACCCAGTAGGCAGTAGTCAATCAGGCATTATTCATGCTAAAGAGCCTCAACCTAATTAATTGTTCCTCTACTGTCCTTATTGTCTTTTTTTTCTTTTTTATTTCTTTTTTTGTATCTTCCATCCTCCATGTGATGCAGGGCCCAAATATAAAAACCTTTCATTCAAAGACAGCTTCAAAACTGTCTTCCACTTCAGATTCCCCATCAGTGTGGCAGGAAAAGCCCCAAAATGCAAGATGGGAGGTTGTGAGGATGAAAATTCATAGACTTTGACTATGCCTTACTACAGAACAGAAATGTGAATGAGAGTACCCTTTCCTAACCTGTTCTAATAATCACCTGTGAAGTAACCACTTTTGCTAGTGGGGGACTGACTTCTTGAAATCTCTTCTTGTTCTCCTAGAAAAGCAGCAATTTTGCTCTCATTTGTTCCTGCAGCAGAGTTCATAATAGAAACGCTCAGTAGGCTGCCACTGAGTGAGTCTGATTTTGTACTTTTTATGGTGCTGAATGCCTTCATTTCAAATATTTTTTAAAAAAAAAGAAAGCTGAAAACATGTAACTGTGCTTTGCGTCTAGAAAACATAATGCTATGGTGCAGTCTTTGGCTCTACATGTGCACCTATAAATATCCTATCCAGGCACTCAGCAGTACGCTATTGTTCTTGCTTCATGGCCATGTGGATTTGAACCTTGGAAGCAAAGGAAATGTGAAGTGGATACAGAGCAGGAACATATTCCATTCCAGCTGACAATTCAAGGTTACTTTTGAAGTAAATAAAGTGTTGCTAAACAGATTTCTCTCTCTTTTCTGATAATAAAGTTGCTACATTCTTTATTTGACTGCTTTTCATTAAACAAGAGCTACACAGGTCAGAAGGTGGGCAGGTTCAATTTGTTCTTTCAGCATACAAGTACCAAAGAGCTTTCTGTTATGCTGAGGGAATTAAGCTAACCTTCAATCCCCCCTCAGCACAAGGCAAGGTTTTATAGAAGGCAGGTATTTTCTCTGGGTTTCCCTCTCTGCAAAATATCTCCTTATTTTCATGGGTTTTAGAAGTTAGGGAGGCTGAGAATGCCAACATTTCAAAGTGTTAACAGATTCATCATAAGGATGGAGAAAAGTGCTCATGCCCAGACCTACAGAACATTTTTCCATTTGCATCTCACAGGTTTTCTTGTAAAAGAAGGAGGATATAACCTTTCAGGCTGTTATGTCATACTATCTCCTGCAATAGAGTGCCAGGATGGAACTAAAAGTGAATATTTATCTCAGAGATTACTCAGTGGCTGCAGAGAGGGACAGAGAGCGTTGCATGGTTTAGTAGGCATGGTGGTGATGGGTTGATGGTTGAACTAAATGATCTTAGTGGTCTCTTCCAACACTGATGTTGGATGATATCATTCTATGATTCCATGTGCAGAAGAGCCTCCTTTGAAGGAGTTTGTATGGCACCCATGAAGAGAACAAGTACAAGTAGCTTTCTCTGGTATCTGTAACATTCATCTAATATAACATCATCCAGTTTCTCCTGTTTCCAGCAGAATTTGAGGCTACTGATGAGAAAGGCAATGAAAAATAGCCTGATCATTTGATTTTACACTAGGACATGAGTGGTCTAAATGTAACCCTTTCCTGTACCATAGGCTCCAGCTTGCAGCAAAATCTCTTAGGCCCTCTAGGTGAGTACTGAATTGCTCATTATGGCAAGAGCTAACTCCTATGTGCTCTCCTTATGGCACTCCTGGCTCCATGCAGTGTTTCTCTATCTTGTACCTGGATAGAATCAATTGAGTTGGAAGGGATCTTTAAAGACCATTCAGTCCAACACCCCTGCAATGAACAGGGACACTTACAGCTCTATTAGGCACTCACAGCCCCGTCCATCCTCATCTTGAGGGATAGAGCATCCACCACTTCTCTAGGCAACCTGCACCAGGGTTTCAACAATTTTAATGACTTTTCAAAGGTACAGGTGAGCTTCCATAACAGTTCAGTGCCATGGGAAGAGGTGGTCCATCCTATCACTCTTTTTCCCCCCAGTCATTTATCTTCCACCATTCTTCTTCTTATACTCCTGTTCTTTGCCTTCATGTACCCTGGTTCTCAGAGGGCATTTTGCTGAACCAGAACACCATCAGAAAATGAAGCTACTTTAAAAGCTTGTGTTACATATATGTGAAATATGTTTTCTTCCAGGCGAGTAAGTTGAATTGACTCAGTTAAGTGTCACAGGAGAAAAAGATCTGGAGCAGGGGCTAGAAATAAATGCTCCTCTCCTGGCTGCTGCTTCCTCCACCATAGCAGCCATGGCACACACAGAGTCTGGCATTGAGATGTGGTTCTCAGCACGGTCTGATGCTAACAAAATCTTGGGTCTGGAGCCCTAAAATGAGATAATCTCCACAATGAGAAAGTGGCAAAATTGCCCTCTTCTGAGATGGCAGTGTGATTTTCCCTGTAACAAGGCACCAATTGCTCACCTGGGAGTCATCATGGTGGTGATGGGTCAATGGTTGGACTAGATGATCTTAGTAGTCTTTTCCAACCTTAATGATTCTATGATTCTATCATCATCTAGGAGAAGAAGGCCAGAGAGGACTGTAGGCATAAGGCTACTGTATCTCCAAATCACAGATGCCGCTACAGCCCTGGCAACGTCAGTCACCAAGACAGACTCTGTCCTCTGGTCTTCCCTCCTTGCAAGTCCCAGCACTGCAAGGGTTGAAGGACTTTGCCATTAATAAGAGGTCAAATCCAGAATAACTACTTAACTTACAGATAACAGTGAAATGCGGAAAGGTAGGATCACTGGCAATCAAAGATGTAGAATGAGCAATTCCTTATTGAAGCTTCTTAGAGCACTCCTAGGTTGCATGGAAAAAAAACAATTAAGTTATATATTTGCAGTATCTAATATTTTAAGTTTGCTTTAATAGCCCTTTACATCATTATGATCAGTGCTGTGCGTGCATAAATATCTCCATCTCCTCAACATTTTCCTCTTGACAGGTTAGTTTTCTACCCTCTGAGATATTGATGAGACACTTCTGTGCTCCAGATATGTGCATTTTTCTGCATTTTCAAATAGGAACCACCATTATCTTATTGCAAGCTGAATATTTTTTATACATCATTTACCAGTGACTAATGTGTATTTCAGCCATGAGCTCCAAGGGCTGTCATTTATCTTCCATAATGACCGCAAGTTCTTAAAAAACCAGCAGTGTACTGCCTGCAAAAGATGATCACAGAAGACTCTTAGTTACAACAAACAGAAACAGAGCAAAATGTGTACTGATATCTCTCCTTCTGGAAACAAATAAATGAAAAAATCAAAAGCCTCTCCTATCTCTTGTGTGAAATGTGACATAAAGTAAAAGGTTTTAAATCAGGTAGAATGCACAGTTTTATTTCTGTTTCTGAAGTGATTTCTTCATCTGGAGGATATAATTGGAAAAAAGAGCCAAAAAAAAGCAAAAAAAAAAACCCAAAAACAAAAACCAAACCAACAACACAACAAAACAAGCACACACAGCAGTGATAAATTTTATTGTTTGCCTTTTCTTAGTGACTGATTATTTTCTGTATAAATATACACAGGACTATTTGTACATGTATTGAGGACAATGCTGCTGTGACCACAGGACACAAAATATTCATTCACGTTACGCAAATTCTTCTAGATGAGGGCAAATCGGATGCCATTTGCCACAGCAAAATATGTATAATTTTAAGAAGTCAGCTTAGACATACATCTGTTTGAAGCACTGCATCACAGAAGCTGACTAAGTATGTGCCAGACTACGCAGACACATGTCTGGATGGAATTTAACAAGCCATGAAATCTCCCCTTGGGTTAAGTGCAAGCAAGTGCCCACCATTTTGGCAACTCTGCCCAAGCTGTGCCAATCACTGTGCTCAAGAAGTATATCCTCAGCAGGCTGCTCTGCCCCCGATCCTGGGTTCTCTTGGGTCCTGCATGCATGTTGTGTTTCCCACCATTGTCTTTGTCATCACCATGAGAATATGTGCTCAATTTTTTCTGGTGCTCCTAGTGATTACAAGTGCCCTATCTGACCATGATTTTCATGGAAAGAAAGTTCAACACTTGTCTGGATGTCTTCTGATAAGTATTTCCTCTTCTGAAGTTTTACTAGCAGTTCAACAAATAGTTTCCCCAGTGCCAAATAAGTTCCAGCTATGCAACAATTTTTCCACATGCTTTCATATGCCATAAAACAGCTTTATCTCCATTCTGTGTCTTGAGGTTGAGTTATTTTTTAGTGTCTTTCCTCCTATTAATAAAGAGCAATGGAGTGATAAATGTGTATTTTACGCAGTACACAGCACTATATATGTATACTGCTGCTTCCAACAGCCCCATTATCTCCTGTGAATGCAGGGTCTATACAGCTTACTCCTGTAAAGAGGCAAATGCACAGACAGCATAAATCCAAGAGGCCTTTTGTCACCATTATTTACCAGGTCTGCAAGGAACCCATGGGGCCAATTACAAATCCAAAGGGAAATCTCATTACCTTCTTTGGAAACAATGTCCTTTACTAAAGTTCACAGATGTTGAACATGTATTTCCCAGTCAGGAGTGCCTGCAATCAGTCATATTATGGATAATGTTGACATCAACTGATTACATTAATGGTCACACTTCACATGTATAAACTTGGCCAGTGTGTAATTTCTGGTTTCAAGTACCTTACAGTTTACTCTCTCATTGGTTTCTAGTTTGATTCTGATATTCCTAAATACTTGCCCTATCCATCTTTCCATATCTGTCTGCACAAGCCTGTCCATACTAGAGAAGAGGGTCTGATAAAGATTCCTTTTTTCCTTACATACACAGACAGATTTCATTGCTTTTGGGTGCAGAGGTCCACATCAATAGATTAAGATGAGCATTTCCTAAGCTGACAAATAACTAGGCATGCTTTGTTTATAGATTATGTGCCCATAAATATCTTTAAGAGATCACAGAGATCTGAGATGAGAATTTGGAAATAGAAGAGTGGAAATTCAAAATCCCTGAGACAAATGTTTCCCACCTTTCCAAGTTATTAACTGATGAATACAATTGCAATGAAGAATGTTTTCATGTTATAGTTGGTGAGTGTGTTTGCCTGGGTATACTTCTTTTATTCTTCCAAGATACAGTCACTGATAAAGATGGATGGGCTTTGACAAGGCCCATCTGTCATTTTCAGAAACACGATGAGGCCACTCTGTGCTCAAACAGTCTTGTGTGAGCACAACAAACACTGAGTTTGGAGAAGAATATCCTTGTCTGCATGTGTGTTTTGTAGCATCAGTAATATGTACCTTGGGAGCATTTAATCTATAGTATCAACACTGTTTATGGTGTCTGGAGTTTTACATGGCTAAAGTAATTACTGTGATAAATGCCAGTAATATTTTAAAATTAGCATTGAAGCTTCCTTCGATTTAGAAGCAGAAGATATTTAATTGGCAAATATGGGATTGCACTAAATTCCATTGCTCTTCAGGGCCTGATTCTGCATAGCTGATGCACAGAAGAGTGTGTTTTTTCATCCTAATTTCTGGAGTGACTATGAGACCAGGTCTTGTGAAGGTTTTCCCTGTTCATCTCTTTAGTGATAACAGCTTCAACTTTTCATCTTGTTGTAGGAGTCAACAAGTCTCCTATACCTCAGAATACAGCCTACAGCTTAGCTAACAGATGGCCAGATAAGTCCAACTCCGTCTGTTCCTCCTCTGCTCTGGAAACATCATATAACCACTCTCAGCAGAGAGGCTCAGGAAGGGTTCCCAGTTTCCTTCAAACCACAGCCAAAGCACATGAATGTTGGGTTTACCCTTGTGGTGGCAAGAACTCCAGGGTCATCACCACCCGGTGGTCACAGAAGGATATGACATATGACACTGACTCATAAGTCATGGGATGATGTCTGAGGCAGCTTGGAAGGCACTACTACCAACAAAGGAGCGTGACTGAATGAGGATCTCTAAAGGAGCAGGTTCAGCCTCCACCATGGACTGCTCTGGTGTTGCAGCAGCTTCATTTGCAGCCCAGGGGAATTTTGCCTAAGATAGGAATACAGAGTCAAAGCCTTCTACACGGCACGCCAACTAATGAAAACTCTATCCAAGATAAAAACACTTCCTCAGAACTGGTAAAGGATTATTCCTAGAAACACAGAATCATAGAATCATTAAGGTTGGAAAAGACCACTAATATCATGTAGTCCAAACCCAACCCATCCCACCATGCCCAATAACCATGTCCCTCAGTGCCACATCTCCATGGCTCTTGACCACCTCCAGGGACGGTGACTGTACCACGTTCTTGGGCAGCCTGTGCCAATGCCTGACCACTCTTTCAGAGAATAAGTTTTTCCTAGTATCCAAACTATATTCAGAGTATTGTGCTACCAGAAATTTATCTGAGGAGTGGAACTTTCTCTAAGACCTTTAGATCATATAGCTGAGCCAGTCTAAAGGTCAGTGCTAGCAAGAGATTGCAGTCCTTGCCCCTCCAACCTCCTTGCTCCTTGTTGTGCTTTTATGAATCTCTTCGTGACCCAGGTGGTTTTCCTTGTGCTTGCTGAACTGATCAAACTCACTAATCCAGCAAAAAAGCAACCCAGCAAAAAGTGGAGTCAGCTCATGCAAGGGTCAGACTCATAGACCAGGGCTGCTGCTGAAGTGAAGGTGAGTGAGAAGAGAAAAGGAAGGGAGCTTAAAGAAAGGAGAGCTCTTTTTTTAGTGGAAACGAATCACTGATCAGCTTGGCTGTATTGTGTGGTCATGCTCTCCAATGGGGAAAGGAATGCTATTTCTACTGTTTCCCAACATCACATCAGGCTCTTTTCAGTGGTGCCCAGTGCCAGGACAAGAGGTGCAACAACTCAAAATCAGTTTATCTGCTCAGCGAAGACCTAGCCTGCCATGGAATGGAATCACAATGGAATCACAGCAGAGTGACTACGACTGCTATTCGATATTTGTGTCCAGGACAGCACTACATTTTTAGCACTATTCAGTTTTAGCCATTGACTTTGCAGAAGATACACAAAAAAATCACACTGGAAAGGCAGGACAACAGGGAACTCCCCTCCACTGTCTCTTGTCACAAACAGTGGTCATATCCATCTTGTCATGTGTTCACTGGCTCTCTTCTCTCTCTAGGACAGTTCCTGACCTGAAGATTTTTAGGCATATTGCTGTTCAGATTATGGGCCATGCTTTCTATTTGCATTCTGTGTATATTCTACCTCTGAGCCCTGCTCAGTGTCCCTGCTATTGTTAATAAAGAAGTTGTCACACTATTTGAAAATTCAGGCATTGAACAGAGTCAGCAGGTACCTGATACAATCATATCTTCAGCTACAAGGTCTTCATTTAACCTGAGCACAAACTGCAGGGCCTTTCCTTTTTTTTCCTCAGGAATTACTCCTGTATTTCATTCCAGAACACTTGTCACTCTGGTGAATATTAATTAAAAGTTGTAATTAATTAAAATGTCAATTAATTCCTTTATTTTATTCTTCAGGGTAATACTGTATTCAGTTCAAGTGAGAGCAGCAACCAGAGCTTACCAGAAGGAAATAAAACAAATCTCAGTCTAAGTCCTGCATTGTGGATGCTGAAAGAAGCAACTGTCTCATCACCATTTGGTAATTGGAGAGACAGGGATAGGGAGCACCTCCATGAATGCAGACAAACATGTCGCAATATTGTGAGGACAACATGTGGTCAATTTACGAAAGAGCTTTCTTTGTGTTTATGAGTCATGATTGCATACCAAGGGCCGTCTCTAAAACAGGTTTTTCAGAATAGCAGTGAACATGGAATCTTACGAGCATACAATAATAGAATGATTTGAATTGGAAGGGACCTTAAAGCCCACCCAGCTCCAACCCCCTGCTGTGGGCTGGCTGCTGCCTCCCACCAGCTCAGGTTGCCCAGGTCCCCATCCAACGTGGCCTTGGGCATCTCCAGGGATGGGGCACCTGCAGCTCTCTGGGCAGCAGTGCCAGGGCCTCACAGCCCTCTGGGTGAAGAAATTTTTCATAACATCTAACCCAAATCTCCCCTCTTTTAGTTTAAAGCTATTCTCCCTTGTCCTATCACAATCAGACCGCGTAAAAAGTCAGCCCCCTCCTGCTTACAAGCTCCCTTCAAGTACTGGAAGGCTGCTATGAGGTTTCACTGGAGCTTTCTCTTCTCCATGCTGAATCAGCCCAGCTCCCTTAGCCTCTCCTCATAGGAAGATCAGCAGTGCTTTAGCAGAACAACATCTGCATATGGCTTCAGCAAAACTATTTTTCAAAATCCAGGTTCTACCAGGGTAGAAAACAAGGCAGAAATCACCATTTGGGAAACAAAAGAAGGAGATGGAAGTTGAAACTGGTGGGTTTTTTTCTCATTGGAGTTTAAAAGGTTTAGAATAAATGTAAACGTGAATGTAGGGGGAAATGTAGGAGCTCTTCCCCAGACACTACAGCTAATCTCTAACTGATTTTGGTAAGAGAGCACTAATTGCAGCATTAGCCATGGGAGCTTAATAATAAAGGATGAAAATTCCCATCCATGTAAAGTCAACATAGAGGCATGTTGTTTACCTGGAACTGCTGATGTTCTGCTCTGTTATTGTTTCATTTCCTTGCAAAGTTTCTCAGAAATTGCAGCTATTGTATCTCACTTCCTCCTCTTTCCCTCCAGGGGCAGTTCCTTCCAGATCAAGGCAAACAATGAGTTTACGATGCATCCTCTCCAGACATTATGAAATGTGGCTTTGTAGATCTTTCCTGTCAGCTCACACAGATGATTCTACTGAGAGGTCTGAGATGCTTTTAAGAATGTGCATTTACCTTTAATAATAACTAGGTACAGAATGCTGTGCAGTATAAATACAGTCTCTCCTTTTGTGTTTTTCTAAACTCGGTTACATCACCACTGTAGGCAGGATTTATCTGATCAAAAGAAGTCTGCTTCTGAGCAAGTCCCATTGACTCTCTCTGCAGCCACAGAAGCAGTTCCAAGGCATCAGTTGTCTCATTCCAAAATAGAGGAGATGAACCACAGCCTAAAATAATATTCCCTTTCTATTCATTGTAGTAGAGGCCTTGTATGACCAACTCAGAGGCTGACGCGGACAGTACAGTCCAGGTGATACTCTGCATTTTCTATCTATCTTTCTTGTACAGAGAAAATCCAGGAAAGCATCTTCACTTTCACTTCCAATTTCACATCTGTGACCTCAGTCTTGTAACAACTGGATTTTCCATAAAGATAAAAGGGATGTTATTTGGGGTAAAAATAAGTAATTACTTTTCTTTTTCTATTCTTGGATTTCATCCAGAAATTCCAGAGATGAAAAATAACTTGATACTTCAGAGGAGCTCTGCCAGACTGTACATGGCCACCAGGGCACACTGTTGGCTCATGGCTAACCTGTCATCCACCAGGACCCCCAGGTCCCTCTCCTCAGAGCTCCTCTCCAGCAGGTAAAGTTCACTCAAGAGCTACACTCACCTAACAGATCAAGAAGGGGACATTATGACATAGCCCCAAAGATCACCAGCAAGAGTTCAGCCAGCATATTTATCTCAGCCAGGCTATCTCTGCATGCCTCCAGATAATGAAGAGGGAAGACCCTTCCAACCCAAGCCATTCTATGATTCTAAGATACTACTCCAAGTAGGGGCTTAAGACCTTTTAAGTTGCAAAGACTGAGGCTCACACTGTTGGGAGCTCTGCTAAAATGAGCACTGCTGCTGAAAAAGAGGAAAATGAGTCTGGGATACATCAGGTGTCTCTCCAGAATTTGAGTTTTTGTTGCCGAACACTAGAAAACTCCATCTCCAAAGCTCTATTTGGGATGTTAAAGGGCAGCACAAGAACCTGGGTTTCATTAGCACCTTGCCCTGTGAATTGGCTAATTGATGCTTTCTCCTACACCCAAAACCACTTAATGTATATCTCAAATAGAAAGGAATTCGCAAGTTATGCTACAATTTACACCAATTTTCCTGCCAGCTGGATCAGGCCCTCTACATAGCTGGAGATAAGCTAAGCGCAGCTAAAGCAAGAAAGTGCTCTAGCTTTCACCTCCAAACAATCCCTGTCCCCACAGGTTTCTTCCCTGCTCTGTTGAGACAGTCCTCCCTGACAGTACACATGGAGCAAGAGGGAAGGTGAAGCACAGAATGATTGTCTTGTCAGGACTCTTTAAATAAGGTCAATTGGCTGGAAAAAGTGAGCACCTGCCTACAGCTCCCAGTCTGGAAGGACCCAGGCTACTTTGCTTCACATTCTTATAACAATATTTTCCAAGTTTCCTCCTGTGATAGCAAGAAATGGCTGTCTAATTGGGGAAAGCAGAGCAGCAGATTAGCACATAGTACACTGAATAGCATCGCAACATCTGCTGCCACAGATTTGCTGACAGCTGTTTCAGCAGAGTAGCTGGAAAATCTGATAATCCTGAACATTAAATTTCTTGTTAGCTGCGCAATGGCAAGTGCCAGCCTCTAGCGTGACCCTAAAGGACAAACTGCAGCTTTGAGCAAGTGCTGCTGGCTACACCTGGGCATCACAGACAGCACCTCTGAGAGTGCGCATCTGGACACAGCTGCACCAGGGCTGCCTCCCACAAGGTGACATGTGGCACAAGGGATTTCTGGTCCCCAAGGAGCACCTTCCACGGTTAAATTCTATTTGCAGCTTAAAGGAGGGTCCCTCTTCTGCAGAGTACCCAGAAATGATGTGCAACCAGTATGGGGACTCTCTAAAGGCTTTGGAGATTGTAGAATAAGAAAAAAACATTACCTTCACTTGGACCCAGTTAGCCTGGGTGAAACTGTTAGTCACTGCACTCCAGTGTTCTCTTCTTAATGGGCCTGTGTCCATTGGCCAGTAGGAGACCATGGTGTTTGGCACAAACCCACAGCAGGGTGTATTTTGCAACAAAGATCTACAACTTCAAGGTGCTGGGAAAAATCAACCAGGACTGTAACAGCACCGAAGCATCTCCAACTCATCCCAAGAGCAGCAAATCCTGCCAGGCAGCCCTTGAGTCACCTGTACAGTCAGTCAGCTCCTGCGCAGTACACCCCACCAAGATGGTGCAAATACACCTTTGAAACTCCCTTCCAAAAGTCTTCAGTCCCAGGTGTATCACGGCTTGGCCATGCACACAGTCCCACTTTGTCATAAATGAAACAAAAATTTGTCAGCTGGGGACTTTGCAGTGAGCTCAGCCCTACGCTGAGACATGGGTACAACATTTGGTGGCTGTAACTTAACTTCAGTGCTTAAGAATAAGAATAGGCCAAAACTAGGAAGCTCTTCCCTTAATTACTTTTTTAAAACCTGCTCTCACTGTGAATGACAAACACCGATAATAGCAAGAGTCAATCCTAATAACAGTAGTGCGTTTTTGCAAATCGCAGTTATCTGCGTGGCAGCCCACAGTCAGCAGGAATGCCAGGAACGTGTGAAATTCCAAGTACACGCATTACTTAAGAGGCCCATTAAGCACCATTCTCATTCTTGTTTTCACAGCTTACTGAGTAGCTCCTGTGCCCAAATACTGTTTCACGGCCAGATTACACCAGGGGAGAAGCAGAAGTTCCTCCTGTGGTGAGTGAATCGGTCTGACAACTGGGAGAATGTTTAACCCTTTAAAACACAACAATTCTAAAGAAAGATTTAGGATCCGATCAGAGCTAAAACACTTAGGATTTCAGTTAAAAGTGGTATTACCAAGCACTGCCAGTGCAACTGGGCTGGTTGTCCCCCACCAGCTAAGGCTGCCCAGGATCCCATGCAGCCTGGCCTTGGGCACCTCCAGGGATGGGGCACCCACAGCAATCTGGGCAGCAGTGCCAGGGTCTCACCGCCCTCTGAGTAAAGAATTTCTTCCCAACACCGAGTCTGAATTTCCTCTCTTTTAGTTTAAAGCCATTCCCCCTTGTCCTATCACTATCAGATCATGTGTCAAGGGGAAGGAATCAATGCACATAAGAGTCTCCTTCAAAAAGCAAGGAAATTAATAAAATATGGGAACTGCAGTTCAGTATTTCCATACAGAAAAATTACTGCCCCCAAATACACCTGAATATCTCCCATTCATGACTGTATATAGCCATAACAACACAGAACCAGTGACAAGCTGATGTGGGTGCTACAAAAGAAGGTCCTTAATACAAGGTAGCCAGCATGGTCCCCTGCACAGATCTTCCCCGGTGGCCTCGCAGCGACAGTGATGGCATGCTACAAGTGACAAGGTGCAAATGCTGCACAAGGGAAGTAGGTGAGTCAGCCCTGAGGGTACTGGTTTTCACAGTGACACACAGATCTGCTTGAAGTGTTGTGCAAACACAAGGGAGTACTTCCCACGCAACTCGGGTCTTGGAAGCAGAGCAGCCCCACTGAAGTCATCATTACCCTTACAGATCACAGAATACAGTCAGTCCCTAACTGTGGAACACTAACACAGGTTAGTGTTTGAACCTTCTGGCCTGCACAGAGACTTTTTAATTTCAGCAAAACAGGCTTTACTTCATTAGTTTAGTACAGTAATTATTTTTGCTGTTTCACACTCCTAGTGCTTTGTAATTAAGGGAGGAGCCAGAACAGCACGTGAGTTACAGGGCAGTGAGTTGTGCCTGAGTGCTGTTAGCCAGGAGCCTGCAGCCACGTGGCATGGAGCTCACTGGGTGTGAATTTACTGGGCCATAAATAGTACCCGTGTGTGCCTTATGGAGGAAATAAGCCAGCTCACAAAGCAGGGAATTTCAGGACTAAGCATAAAAACCTCCATTCATCCCCAGACCGCACTCAAGAGAAGCAGGCAGACAAAGTTGGGATGCCTTAGAAGGTTGCTACCATATCCCTGTTACCTCAGAAACACTGTCACAAACCCCTGTTCCTCCTTAATTTCATATCCAAGATACTCTATAGGTGTAAAGGAAAGAAGTTCCAACACCAGTTCTTGTTTATTGAGCTTTGTGGCTTTCCATCAACAGAAAACAGTAGCTCTGGGCCATTCAGATAGGAGGAATGTGATGACCATCTTCCCAGCTGTACAGTTAGCCTGATTTCCCAATCACAATCTCACAGACCTGAGAGAAACCAAAAGAACTAATCTTCTAAGGAACATGGACACTCCAATCCCATTTCAAGCTTGATCGAAGTGTAAGTGCATAAGCCTCACTGACTTTCATGGACAGTTTGGGTTGGGGATCTTGGCAGAGTGAGCATCACTTCGTACATTCCCCTTTTATTTATGTCACTAGAGATGTGTTCAGCCATGATAATAAATGGCGTATTTGATCCCATTGGATTATGAAGATGGATCTCTGTTTCAAAATCAAATCTGCTCTCCCACTGAGCCAAGCAAAGAATTATTATATTGTTGTAAATGAAAAGAGAAATAACATTAATAAAGGGGTTGGACCGGGGCTTTGGCATCTTTAGCATTTTGGCCACCTGTATAAATACAAAGCCAAATCTCAGAGTGATGTGATGATCTGTTCATTTTGCCACAAAGCACAGCGCGAGAGCAGCATCTCCATACATCACACAGGCAGTGCAGGCATCACCAGAATCCCACCTGCACAAATAATCATGCCAATGTACAGGGCTAGCATGATCTTCCTCACCATCTCTGGGTCCTCTTGATGTTCTTGCCTTGAAAAAATAAAAGACAAGACAAAAACCCCACTGCAAACCAGTGTCTTGTCCACTCCATGTCTCTCAGTAGGAGGTTGTCAACACTCCTTCCTACGACAGAGCTGTCTTTGTGGCTCTGGGAAACAAACATGTCATTTATGTTCTTATGAAGTATTCCTGGCTTATATACGATGCATTCAGAACAATCCATCTTCTATCTTGGTGGCCTGTTTAGAGACTTAGGGAGCTGGCACTGATTAAATGTCTATAATAGAGAGCATTAATTTACCCGTCAGTAGAAAAATCACCATTGTAAATTGTCCCAGTCGGTTTGTATATCACTGAATGATACGCTGCATGTCCTGGATGCATGTACTGAACGGTACTCGTACATAAAGCACGTTCAATTAGCAGCACCGGCGTGCTTCAGCTGGCAATAGGCAAGAGGTGCGGGCTGGATTCTGCTGCCCTCTTTAGGATTTGTGCCGTGAACTCCTCAGTCTGATAAGAATGAAGGGAAAGGTCTCTCTGTGTCTGAATTCCCATACGCAACCCACAGCATCTCACAGAAATGGAATAAAATTGCCATATCCTTTCCTTTTGCTGATCATACTATGCTTCTTGCAACCTCGTTAAGACTTTTTTTTTTTTTTGCCATAAAAGGGAGAAAAAAAATCTGTGTACATGGAAGCACAGAAGATTCCCCCATCTGTTGAGCTCACAGTCCCAGCTGAAATATCACTCTTACTCAGCAGAGCCCTTGGAGCACAAGGGTGAGGTCCTCGTGCCCTAAGCAGAGGTATGAACTGGTCTCACTTGAGCAATGGAGAAGATTCCAACTTGCAGAGGGTATGTGGATATCTCAGGAAAAGATGGCCAGCCTCTTACTGTGGCTGTAGAGGAGGGTGAAAGGGGAATGAGCTGGGAGTGAGTTAGGAATAACTAGATTTGGGAAAACAAGGAAATACCCTACGCATGGGACTCAAGTGTCTGTGGACAGAGATGCTGAGGTGCTGGGGAAAAGACAGGGCAAAGGGGAGGTGAGGAGCAAAAGAAAATCTCAGTATGTTTGTTCAAAACTCTCATCCTGAGTTTTGCCCAGCCATTGCTCTGCTTCGTGCAGGGCTCATGCCCATGGCTGGCTCCCTCCTTCCCAGATACCACAGGGCCTGTGCAGCCCCAGGGCATGAAG
The DNA here is from genome assembly GCA_024606505.1 of Aquila spilogaster. Classification (NCBI taxonomy): domain Eukaryota; kingdom Metazoa; phylum Chordata; class Aves; order Accipitriformes; family Accipitridae; genus Aquila; species Aquila spilogaster. The sequence continues at coordinate 15,582 of JANHGO010002513.1, forward strand.
GTGAGACAAGACAAGGCAAAACCTCCATCTTACTAACCACTGAACACCTTGTGAAAGAGAAGCCAAATCCAGCTTGCCTTTCCTTTTGTTTTTCCCCAAACATCCCACAGAAGCAAAGGAGATTATTCCTGTTAGCAAAACATGCTGCTCCTGCCTCAGTATTTCCTTTACAAGGGCAGTGCCTTCAGATCCATCAGCATTTCTTTTCACAGCATCAAAACTGTTTTTCCCAAGCATGCTGGTTTGGCTGCATGCCTGCTTCCCACCCTTGGGCACACAGGAGCTGCAAGAGCTTGAGATGTGGGCTTTTAAGAAGCAACATTACCACTCTGACTGCTCGAGAACTCCCCTACTCAAAGCTCCTGGCAAATGATCTTTCATAGAATCAATAAAGTTGAAAAGACCACTAAGATCATCAAGCCCATCCATCAAACCATCGCCACAATACCACCAAGCCATGTCTTTCAGTGCCACATCTTTACACTTCTGGAAAACCTCCAGGGACAGTGACTCCACCACTTTTCTAATTGTCAGCCTTGCAAAATTAATCAAAGAGATGAAAATCCCCTCTGCCGTTCATCACCGCTGATAAAGGTCCTGCCACCAGAACCAAGCTCACAGCGTTGCTCCTCATTCAGAAGGCAGGAGGTGACCCAATTCACCCTCGCAGAGCCACTGTAGCTTCTGTCATGCAGGTTCTACAAAACCTGCTAAACCTCAGGGACCTGTGTGGGCATGGCTTCAAGCACTGGTAATATTGCCTGAGTTATTTAGAAGGTGCCATCCTTTCAGGAATTAAGGTCAAGGTTTTGAAAAGCAAGTCGTGATTTCCAGCAGGTCTCCTGCTGAGCTATTTTTAAAGGGTGAGCTATTTTTAAAGGCTCTTATTTTCACAAAGGACTACAAAGTATTTGGTAGCTTCTGAAATCAGATCTTTTCAAGGGCAGAGCAAAACTTTGAGTGCAAACACTGCCATGGCTCCACCAGGCGATAGCCCCACTGGAAGTTGCTGAGCATCATTAGCAGCTGGGAGGCAAAGTGAACAGGTCAAGTGCGTCCAAGCATTGCTGTGTCTGTAACTACTTTCAGGCTGTGGATGGCCCCATCTCATCAGCTCTGACCACACAGAATAACCACCCAGCTAGGTCTGGCTGTGGAGAAGCTGACAGTCAAAGCTTGAAGCATGCACTCTGAGCTGTTGGGTTTCCACAACCCCAGTCCAACATTTCAGCAGTCTAACACTGTGCCAAGCGTCTGCTTCACACTAGAGACCTTGCACAAAAAGTTAATTTTATCTGCAAAGCTCTGTGCTATGAACAAGTAAATCCCAGTGCATCTCTTCACAGCATGATTTATCAGTCTGGTTTAGAAAACTCAGGGTTTCAGAAGTCTGTTGTCAAAGTTAATGGAGCAAGAATATAAACTGCAGCATCTTAGGGTTATGGTCACTTCTCCACAGCATCCTCCTGACAGCTTTAGATCCAAAATTCTGCATTATTTGTCCAGGCTGCAGCCCCACTTCCAGCAGTGGCATAGAAATGCCTTTCCTTCCGGCCTACAGAGCCTAAATGAGAGAGACATTTCTTCTTGAAGCTTACGTCAAAAGACTGAATCGGTTGCACAGCTTCCCAAATGAAGGAATGGAGGTGATGGGCATGGAGGGAAAAGAGTGTGGTATTTTGCATGCTGTGTCACGTTTGTGCCCACGGAGAGCAACATGGGCATTGCCTGCCTGCACAGGGAAATGACCACATATGAAAAACCAGATGTGAAGGTACTAAAGGATCCTTTGCCTGCTTGATAAAAGGTATGACAACGAGGAAAGAAAGGAAAATGAAAAAGGAGCTCTCTATAGGAAGGAAAAGCAGGGAAAAAGTAAAAACTCCGTATTAACCCCAAACTTTGCTGTCTAAGAAGCACAGAACAGATGTAAGCAGCAGGACAAAATGTAACAGCAGCATCAGAAAAGCACCTGAGTCCCAAGAACGAAAAATGTGAAAAAAAGCAAAATTTTGTCTAATAGTTAAGTTATTGATCATTCATTTTTGGGGAGTGAAAACAACCAGAAATAAATGTGCCGCGGTGGCCTGTGCTGGGAGGCAGGGACAGCGCCTCCAGCATCAAATGCAAGTGCTTTCCCTCCCACCTCAAAATCAAGAAGGTGACCGTGTCCTGGGCTTTGAAACCCATTCAGCTCCCTGTCAGCAGCAGTAATAAAATGAGTACATAATGCCACCTTCTGGCTGTAGCGGAGGACACAATAAAAACGCTGGCAGAAAGGCAGTGCTCTGTCCTTCCTGCATGCGGGGGGGGTGGTGTGATATATATCACTTGCTTGGGAAAGTCAAATTTCTTTTGCTGACTTAATCCCAGAGCCAAAATTAATCAGACACCCTAGCTAACAGGATCAGGAAATGCCATAAATTATGCTGCCTCCAACCTAACAACAGCATTAACAGCACGAAGAAGGTGGAGGCCTTTTTTGATTAATAGCTGTTTAAGTTGCCTAAAGGACCTATGAAACCTCCTGCTGGCTGACTCAACGAACAACATTTTATATTAACCGATAGAAGGAAATGTCTTCAAAAGTGATGGTTTATGCAGATGAGAGATGGAAGCTGTGAGATGTGACTGCCTCAGAGCTGCGGACATGATGGTCTCCTGCTGTCCCCAGCAGCCCCCAGCCTGCCCCAGAAGGGACACTGTCACCTTGAGCTGAGCACCCTCAGCAAAAGCCACATAATGTAATGGGTTGGGTCGAGATGGCTCCAGGCAGAGCTAGGAAGTTGATACAAATAAAATCACACACAACTCATGGCACATTTGCCTTATGCACAAAGCAGCAAGCTCAGCAGCCTCCTATCCGCTCCTCCTATGGTTGCTCTCCTGAGAAGTCTTAGCACTTTGAAAAGAGTTTTCTTTGCACTCTTTTGCTTACAAAGATCATTATCCTCAGGTGATTGGATTTCAGAGCATCTTCCACCATGCACTATTACACACCATTTTTAATTTACATGAAAGGGGTAATGAGCCTTTCTCAAGTGAAAGAACTTCTTGGAAAGAGTGGCAGTGTGTTAGCACAGGCTGTTCAGGGAGGTGGTGGAGTCACCAACCCTGGAGGTGCTCAGGAAGATGGAGATGTGGCACTGAGGAACATGGGTAGTAGTATAGTGGCAATGGGTGACTGTTGGACTAGATGATCTTAGACGTCTTTTCCAACCTTAATGATTCTGTGATTCTAAGTGTGAAGAAATGCGTTTTACACTTCTCTCGCATTGGTGCTGTCAAGTGTAACATTATCAAAGCAGCTGAAAACAAAATCCCACAGCTGAGATAGCCCGTTCATTGTTGCCATAACCCCACTGTCAGATGTGACCGTGGCTGGAAAGATTTCTTAGAAATTTTCATAGTTTCAGATACATGCCATTCCATCCAGCCAAGAAGTTTTGTTATTGCTCTTCAGCAGTGAGCATTTCCACATAGGCCAAAAATTTCCTCTGACATTAACTTTTGATGATAATTTATCTGCAGTGGCAGAGGAAGCTTTTCAGAGTAGAGACAGAAATTGCCAGCAGATTTGAACTCCACAAAATATTTCAGAAGGATCCCTCCTAGTTGAATTTCTTATTCCTTTGTCAACTTAAGTATCTCAGTTCTATTCCTAACCTCTTAGACTCATGCACATCACTCTGTCCTCACTGGCCACAGTTCTCAGCCACTGATTAAATTCCCTCTCTATGTATTCCTTAACAACTACCCCTTTTAAGGGGTAGTTCCTTGCTGGTCACTTCTCCAGTTCAGTGTTCTGACCCTTATTTACACCTTAACATCAGGCCTTCTATCTTACTCCCACTGCCCTGTCCATGCCAGGCCTTACTGATAGACAGTCTCTCTCTCAGCCATCAGACTCCTGCACCAAACTCCCACCCATCCTGCCACTGGGACCATCTTCAAATGCCTATGCTATTTTTTTACTTAACAGAGAGAGGACGTGAATTATCCATCACTCCCATGTCTGAAACCTTCTTGGTGAAGGTGCAGGCTAGAGCAACCAGACCTTTCTCCTACATCTGAAGCAACTCCAAGGAGGGCAAGAAGAACCAAGACAAGTTATCATAGAGAAGCTTAATCTTTAAAGTAAACAAAGTAGCAAGAAACTATGTCACTTAAAGCCTGGCTGAGAGCATGCCCACAGGAACATACCTGGCCTGAAATGATGCACTTCTTTTTTCAGATCTGACTTACCTTCAATTTTCTGAGAGCAGAAAAACCTTTGAAGCTGTTTGCTCCATGGAAAAGTGACTGCTTTCCTTCAAAGCTTGGAATAGCCCCAAGCCCACCAAGCAAGCTTGCCCTGCCCCTAGGGAGGCCAATGGTGCCTATGTCAGGTGCCCTACTCACTTACTCCATCAATTAATCCAGACAGGCTAATGCTTTTGCCTTTGCTAATTGATGCAACGAGTACCTAATTAAGAGATTCCCCATTGCCTTGCAATGTTCTCTGGCTATTCAGCCAGGTGGAGCCTGAGCAAGGCACCCTCCTCCCAGCCTGAGCTGCTTCTCCAGCTGCCAGTTATCAAACATCACCCTTCCTCTAGGGCTCAGGATGACATGTGCTCTCCCTATCACACACACAGGGAGACAGAAACCTCCCTCTACTGCCTCCTGGTTTGTCTGATCCAGCAGATAGATGCCTTTGTGCCTTTGTCTACCCTGACCTACTTCTCCCTCTCATCCTCTGCTGGATGTCTCTCTGGAGTGTCTGACTCACTACAGACACAGGGATGCTGAGCCTGCCCACGCAGCTTTTCTCTCCTGATGCTGAATTAACCTTCATTTTAGATATGGAGATACTTTGCACTGACTTCCCCACCCAAGTCAGGATTTTTTCCTCTCTGAGGTCCAAATCACCTGCCCTCTGGCATCTCCAGCTTGCCAGCAATGGTTCTTCCACATTTCTCTTGCAGGAAGGGAGGCTCAGGGTGAGCAGGATCAGGAAGACAAGTTGCCTGATAACAGTGGTGGCTGAGGTGTCCCTGGGCTACTAGCATGGATATCTGCCCACCCCATCCATCCCTCTAGGCCTGTATGGAGCCAGGAGCTGGACTAGATGATCCTTGTGGGTCCCTTACAGCTTGGGATATTCTGTGTTTCTATGTTTCTCTGAGATCATAGAATTGTTAAGGTTGGAAAAGATCACTAAGATCACTACATCCAACCATCAGCTCATCCCATCATGCCCATTAAACCATGTCACTTAGTGCCTCATCCACACAGCTTTTGAACACCTCCAGAGATGGTGACTCTACCACCTCCGTGGGCAGCCTATGCCACTGCATCAGTACTCTTTCTGAGAATAATTTTCCCTAATATCCAACCTGAACCTCCCTAGGCACAACTTAATGCTGTTACCTCTCATCCTATTGCTGTTACGTAGGAGCAGAGGCCAACCCCCACCTGGCTACAACCTCCTTTCAGGCAGCTGTAGAGGGCAATAAGATCTCCCCTGAGCCTCCTCTTCTCCAGATGGAACAATCCCCAGTCCCTCAGCTGTTCCCCATAAGACTTGTGCTTCAGACCCTTCACAGCTTCATTGCACTTCTCTGGACATGCTCCAGGGCTTCACTGTCTTTCTTGCAGTGAGGAGCCCAAAATGGAACACAGTACTTGAGCCGAGTCTGAGAACGATCACCTCCCTGCTCCTGCTGGCAACACTATTTCTGACACAGGCCAGGATGGCATTGGCCTTCTTCTGGGCACAGTGTGGGCTCGTGTTCAGCCGACTGTCAATTAACATCCCCAGATCCTTTTCCTCCATGCAGCTTTCCAGTCACTCTTCCTCAAAACCATGGCATTGCATGGGGTTGTTGTGACCAACATGGCGGGACCCAGCACTTGGTTCCTGGTCTGCCAGAAGGGTCACAACCATTCACACTGCTGTGACATCCAAGGGACCCACTCCTCCCCTCTTTTGCAGCAGACGGAGGTGTCAGTGAGCAAACAAACGCTGTCAACTTCTTGCCACGTTTGTGGCTTTCCCCACAGCTCAAGGATGCACTGAAGTCACCAGCAGCCTTTCAGATGCCTCTGGATGGCAAGTGGAAGTGCTGGAGGAAAGAAATAATTCTTTACCACGTTAGCAGCTGTCTTTGATTCATGCCGCACAGTTATTTTGGGAACTTAATTTCTGAGCTTAATTTCTTCTTGCTGAGAAGTGTTTGTGTTGAGTCTGAGCATAGACACGTTTAACAGGAAAGCAACCAGGCGCTCCCAGACTTAATGCCAGAGTACAAGTATATGCATACAGAAAGCAAGTGAGAAGAGTTTTGATTAATTGCTGGGTATTAGTTTGCTACCATAATGATAGAAACATTTGCTTCAAGCTTTCCAGAGAGAGAACATGAAAATGTTTGACACAGCTGCCTGGCTCTGCAGCCAAGCCTCTGTGCTGCTGGTTAACTCTCGGCCTATGCTTAGTGAAAGAACAGGACAAAGCAAAAATAGTTTTTCACTTCCTAAGGCAGCAATGCTTGCTGATCCAGCAGAAAAATAAGTGAACTATAACATTAGCTAGTTTAGATAGAATCGGAGAACATACAGCTCCCCATTAGAAGCCTGGCTATCGCACAAATCCTCATTTCATGCTTTTTTCCAAGGAACATTCTCATAGTTTATACCCAAACAACCTAATTGGAGGCAGTGTCAGCTCTCGAGGAGGAAATGCAGGACTGCGGGAGCTCAGTGCGGGCAGGTATTCTGAAAGCAAACACTTCCACCTTGTCAGAAGTGTTTTGTTTGCATCTTATCCAGAGCTGCGAGGAACCATAACCACAAATACTTCACATGGTACTTTGAATTTAATAGCTCACATGGGCTACTGTCTGAGTTACTGCCTTTTATTTTATGACTAAATTAATATTATATACACAAGAGCACATTTAAGGTACCCAACAGGGTAAAAGAAATGATTGCTTTGTTGAAAAATATAAATTTTTATGCACAGAAGTTATTAGTAAAGCCACATTCCCCAGTCCATTAATGTGCACACATTTAAATTTTCCTTTTATTTTTTTCTTTTGACCTTTATTTTCAGATACTACAGTATGTTATCTTAAAGCTTTAATAAAGCAGTAATTCACTCATGCTTTTTATGGCCTACTAATTTGTCTGTTGTGCCATATATTGGGTTTCATAACTTTTATATGCAAATCAATAAAAACTCCTTTGATATTTCATTTAAATCATTGAATAATTAACACATCCCAGCCCTCAAGTCAGCTAAACCACATAGCAGGGAGCTAGCACTCACAAAACTTCAAATAAAAGAGGGTATAATTTAAGACTTGGAGAAATCCATCGTATTTTTATAAAGATAATTAGAAAAACTGTGCTTATTAAAAGGAAGAAAAGGGGAGAGAAATCTCATGACTGATTAAAAAAAAAAAAGCCTTGGGTGTGATAGTAATTGCAAATGGAAAACAAAAGGATATGGAATCACACCAATTGGACTCCAATGAAGAGAACATCTCCTGGCTTGTAACATCCCACTAGTTGTGAAGATTATCCTTGAAACACGAAATCTGTGCAAGGAAGTCCTCAAAGCGTACCATCATTTGTAGGTACCCTGCAACCACAGCTGTGAACAAGAAACCCTTTATTTCACTGGTTCTTGGCAAATCGCATCAACTATTTCTATTTCATCAAAAGGAAATGTTTTAATTTCACAGAATCATAGAATCATTAAGGTTGGAAAAGACTATTAAGACAATCTAGTCCAATCATCAGCCCATCACCACCATGCCAACCAACCCATGTCCCTCAGTGCCACATTTACCCTTTTCTTTTTTAGGATATTTTGATGATATATGTCAGTTTTCTTAAAACTTATAAATGACTTTTTTCCAGCCCAGAGTACAAGTTATATGAGTATCAAGAGTAAACACTGTGAATATTGTTGTGAGATATGTTATGAAATCAGAGCAAGGAGTAGGTATTATTTCAGTGGAGCTGGTGACAAGGAAATTCTCCTGGAATGAAGAACACATAGCTTATCTCTTCTCATGGGACTAAATAAGAATTTGAACCCAGGGCTTTTCTCAACTCCCCCAGTGCCCACCAAGTCTGCCAATGGCTAGCCAGGGCTCTGCTTTGTTTTTGCACATTGTCCCTTTGTTCATTTAATGTAAGGCCAACATCACACTTGAATATCTCAGCATTCTCCAAGAAGCAGAACTGACATCTATCAAGCCTCAAGCTCTTCTTGGTGGCAGAAAGGTCACGAGGACAATTTAAGTTTAATTTAGTTTCTTCACTGCTCCGCTTCTTTATAAGCAAATAAGAAGCATGGAGAACTGGCTTCTTTATGCATTTTCACACTTCATTGGTTGGAAATGCTGAATTAAAAACATACAGAATGACTTCCTGATCATGTCAGAGCTGCAGAACCAAGCCACTGAAGGCAGGATTTGACTACAAAGATAACCCACAGAGCACCTGCTACCATACCAAGCCCTGAACACACTGCACTCCCAATGATTCTTCCTGCCAGGGCTTTACCTAAAACTCTAAGTCTTGGAGTCACGTGGTAAAATCAGCCTGGAATTTCATTTTCCTTGTTTATGAAGGAAAGGAGAAAACAAAAGTTGGCAATGCAGTGGCTCATTACTTTGAGTCTTGCTGGGTTTCACACAGTAAAGAGAGATCCTCCATCTCACAGTCTGAAGGATGGGGGCCTTGGTTTCACAACACTTCAACTCACAGTTAGCCTGGCTGCACAGCCATCTGTTTGGACGTTAGCATCTCATTATATGAGAATACATTCACATTACTGCCTATTTAAATGTCCTTACCACTCAGCCTGGTGTTGGACTGTGCAGAAGAGACCAAAAATCAATTCAGGATTGCTGTGTAGTCATTAAAATACAGAAAGCTTTTAGATTTTTCACACCAGCATTGGCACTGTCTCCTGATATTTACCTCCCACAGATGTGGAGGAAAAAGTTCGCTGAAAAGAAATTAAAGACTGACTTTATATTTGTGTTTGTTTAATAGAGATCTGCAACACCACATTAGAAATGAGAGCACCGGACAGAAATAATGGATTGGATCAAGAAAGGATGAATGGCAATACCATAGCATTTTCTCTTTGTGTATGCCAACCACTGACTGAGAGTAATTCTCAAGAAACTTGGTAGCTTATTCAAAGGATGCTGATTTAATTCTCTGTCCTTCCCGATTTTTGGCCATAGTATCAGGAGGAGCAAAAATAGAGCAAACCCACCCAACACTGGTCTGCCACTTCATGGTGAGGTCAAAGCCAAGGAAAAAAAAACCTAACCTAAACAGGGCTGTTTCACACATTATTGACTGCTTATATTGCCTACAGAGAGCTGGCACATGGGGCTGATCATTAAGCAAATGCTTTCAAGGTTGAGGGCGCACTCTAAAAGCTGGCTGGTTTTACATGGGCATTAGAAGAGTGCTTGACTACTTTACTCATTATGTTGAAATAATTCTATGTTAATTCTTTAAATGTCAGTTATTCGGATGTTTCCATGCTGCACTTCTAGTTTCAAAGTTATTTCTTTTAAATTGCTGTATACGCCATTTAACAAGGTTCTATGCAAAAGGTCTCATTTTTTTTAAATATTGATTTTCCTTTATATCTTTTCAGCAAGGAATAAGCCAGAGCTTGTGCTCAGAGTCCAATTGCTTGTTTTGTCTTTATTACTTCTGGTACATTTTCAATGTTTTACATTTAAATTTGTGCCATTCACTTTATTGTGCTTGTAACCATCTAAATTTATTTTCCATCTCTATTTCTTCTTTCCAGTTAAAATGAATACATTCGAAGACCATCCAGTGTTTGCAAACTAAAAAGAACACATCATCCAGAGGCGCTGTTATGGGCGGTATTTGGGCTTTTGCATAAAGGTCCAGGCCATATAGTTGCCTTTTCAGACCTTACAGATATCTTACCTTCGAACTTTGAGTGAAGCCCAGCTGATTTTAATCAACTCATGCCTTTCTATGCTCCATCGGTCTCAAAATGGGTAGGAAAATTGCTTGTTGTCCTAAACCATTAGTGTCCCTGTAATTGAATGGGACCCAATGTAAGTGTACTGCAATAAATGTTTAATATATCACTCAATCCCATTAAAGACTATTGACAGGTTACACACACACTTCCCTGTGAGCCCTGGGACTCACCTGGTTGACTCACCTGGTGGATATTAGGGAAAATTTCTTCTCAGAAGGAGTGATAATGTATTAGCACAGGCTGCCCAAGGAGGTGGGGTGTCACCACCCCTGGAGGTGTTCAAGAACCATGGAGATACGGCACTAAGGGACATTGTCAGTGGTGTGGTGGTGATGGGTTGATGGTTGATCTAGATGATCTTAGAAGTCTTTTTCAACCTTAGTGATTCTACAATTCTATGACTGCAACAAAGCACAGGGTTGAGAGATCACTGTGTGGCCATATCATGATCATAAGGATCCAAGATATCAGCCTAAAATGACTCAGGGCACCCAGCAAAAAAAGTGTAATTGCAGGTGAGTCATCACGCTGCCAAAAGGGATAGAAATACTGAATTACCACCTCAAGTCAGATATCCAGCTGATCTAAATGAGCACGGCTCCAGCAGCTGGCAGAGCTGGGCTGACTAGCTGATATGCCATTCTGCTTCTCTTTGTATTGGACAAAATCAGCCACAAAGCACAACTGGGAGTATGACAATGCCCTGGTTATGCTGAGGGCTCTTTTTAAATTTGTTATTGTCACCTCATGGGAGGAAAAAGAGAAATGAATTCATTCTCCCTTTGAGTAATTGCAATGAAAGCGAAAATCAAGATTAACCCAGGTTGTCTCCTGCTCTGGAATGGGATTCTTGTCACTGCTTGACCAGAGTCCCAAACAAACTCAATTCTCCAAACAAATAATGATGACTTTAATATATATGTTTAGAAAATGCAAGGGTTTTGCTTTGCTATTAAAGTTTAATTAGTAATTAATATTTATGCAGCTATTGGCTTGAATTCTTCAAGTTACATAAATAAATATTAACTTGTGCATGATTTAAAAAAAAAACATCCTTGCCTCTGAAATTTATTTGTGCAACTCTCTATTACTTATTCATTAATTCATGCATAATTCCAGCTCCTCTTCATTCCAGATGGAGTGGGAGGGAGGGGGTCACTCCCTTGGGACCAACGTGCACAGTTTTAATTCTCAATTTAGTCTTCATCACTACAAATTAAACATTTAAAAATTCTAAACAGTGTGTTTAGCAATGCTGACGTTCTAATCCATCAGTTCTTTAGGAATGCAGCAGGACGGGCTGGGGAGCAACATGCAGCACCTGAGCAGAAAGGCCATAGCATGAGTCCGTGCATCCCAACTCACTGAGGTCAGTGAGTCCTTCACCTCCCCTGTATACCAGTTAGAGAAAAGAGCATGGGCTGAGACTGCAGCAAGCCTCTGAGACACAAGCTATGGAAATGGGGAAGGGGCACCTTTAAGGGGGCTATTTAGTTATTAACTCTCAGCAAAACTTCCCAGAGCTTCTAGGATCTCTTGCTAGGCACGTGTTGACAAACAGTGCTTGATACACTTTAGCTGGCTTCCTTTCTCATAGAATCGTTTGAGTTGGAAGGGACCCTTAAAGGCCATCCAGTCCAACCCACCTGCAGTGAACAAGGACACCTACAGCTCCATCCAGCCTGATCTTGGCTGTCTCCAGGGTTGGGACAACCACCACCACCACCTCCCTGGGCAGCCTGTGCCAGTGCCTCACCACCCTTATCAAAAGCAAGTTTTTTGCTATCAGGATGGCCGAGAGAAGGTGTGTGCAGTCATTTCCTGCTCTCCAAGCAGCTGCCTTACGAACAAAGGCCTGTGTGACCTGAAGACTCCAACAATTAGGAGCTTTAACTCGTTAAGAAACAGAGATGCTTCCACTTTCAACTATGTCTAGTAATCATACAGCGCCATGAATTAGGATGCTGGACAGGAGAGATGGGGTACAATAGGAGATGGCATTTTAAGGTTTTGGGGATAGATTTTGCAGATCTTCCGAAACCATTATTCAAATCCACAATGAAGCATTCAAACAGCCTGCAGAGATCAGGCAGCTAAAATAAGAGCTTGGCTCTGCCCCTGCTCCTAGGGGAATGGAAATAAACTGAGGTGCTGCCTCACACCCACAGCAATGCCCGAGGCACTGACAGCCTCTTTTTCCTTCTTAACCTAGAAGGAGAGGACTCCCTAAAATATCAACAAGACATCCACATTTTCCCGTGGCCATGTGCCTTTTTTTCCCTCCAGCTGGAGAGGACTGATGCCTCCAGGCCTGGGAGGTTGGCCAGAGCAGTGCTGGCATTACAGCACGTGAAAAGCACAGAGCTGTTAATCCTGAGGCTGCTGCTGGGCACAGCCAGCTCCTCTCTGTGCTGCTGCATGGATCCAGACACAGCTCTGTTTTCTGATTTTCCATTCCATTTCACCAAGGCAGTGATGTCTGGAAACACTTGTTAGCAGAACAATTTTTGTCTCACACTATCTGAATTCTGCTGATAAGATTAAGCTACAGTCTACAATCTTATTTCTGTATATTACACAGCTACCAGGCATCTCGTAGAAAGCAGCATTGATGCTATATGGATTCCTTCTATTACAACTGGGTTGCCAATAAAAATGCAAAAGTGCCTTAAAACAATGCAATTTGAGGAGGCATCAAAGAAATTCCATCTAGGTCTGTAAAAGAGTTTATATATTACAGAGAGGGAGACAGAAAAGCTGTAGCATTATTGAGCCATTTAGAGTAAGATTCCCCATTACTGCAGAGAGCCCACATCTATCTGGGTTTTCATGTGGGCTGACAGCAATTCTAGCTTCTTTCCACTTAATACAGTGGTATGCTCCAGAGCCAAAGAGGGTGAATGAGGCAACCTGTGACAGCACATGTCAGCTGGCTGGAGTTCTGGAGGGGCTGAAAAACTCTTTCCAGGAAGAGGGGGAGTGTGTGGGGAGCACCACAGCACCTCTTCTGTTCTTCAATCAAAAGCCAGCCCATCAGTGCTGCATTTCTGCTGTGCTGGGATCTTACAATAGCTGCTGCTGGCATCTTGCTCCTCAGTTTTGGAGAGAGGAAAAGGGAGATGCTGTTTCCTGGGAACAGCAGGCTAGGAGTCTGCATCTGAATTTGGCTCCAACTTGGCTATGAATCAGAAAATCATAGAATCATTAAGGATGGAAAAGACAACTATGATCACCTAGTCCAACCATCAATCCAGCCTACCATGTCCACTGACCATGTCCCTCAGTGCCACATCTCCATGATTCTTGAACACCTTCAGGGACACTGATTCCCCCACCTCTCTGGGCAGACTGTGCCACTGCATCGCTACTCTTTCTGGGAAGAAATTTTTCCTAACATCCAATCTGAATTTTCCCTGGTGCAACTTAAGGCCACTGCTGACCATTAAGTGAATTACTTCAATGAATTCTGATACTGTGCATGACATTGTAAATATGGTATTTCCCCACCTTTTAAGATTTCCAGGTAGATGGTTCCTGGCACTAGAAACCAGCTCAAAGCAGGCCATATGTGAAAATGTACACACATCTCCCTTTGCCTCCCCATCTCATCCAGATGATGCATCAGGTTTCACCCAGCAGCTGATTCCCTTCCTTAACCTTATGCTTGGTAGTAGACAGCAATCACTCTTAGGGCAAGATGCGCTACCCTAGAAGTGCATCCTTCAATGTTTACGCACGGCGCTGAAGCACAACCCGGAGCGCTCGCAGCGCTGGAGCGGAGCGGCTCCGTACCCGCAGAGCGCTGGGCTGGAGCTCCCTCTGCCGGCCCAGGCGGCTGCTGCTCGGAGAGACGGTTTTGTTAAGGTCGTAGGATCATAGAACCATAGAATACCCCGAGTTGGCAGGAACCCGCAAGAATCATCGAGTCCAACCCTTGGCTCCACACAGGACCACCCAAAATCCAAACCCTATGTCTGAGAGCGGTGTCCCAAAGCTCCCTGAGCTCCAGCAGCTTGAGGCCGTGCTCACAGCCCTGGGCAGCCTCTTCCATGCTTACTGCCCTCTGGGGCAGAGCGTTTTCCTGATATCCAACCTGATATCAAGCCAGGTTTGGGTGGAGAATGGGAGGATTTCTGCACACACAGCCTCAG
>JANHGO010002514.1:0-29768 GCA_024606505.1 Aquila spilogaster
CTGGACGCCTACCTGTGCAACCTGGTCTAGGGAGCCTGCTTTGGCAGGCGGGTTGGACTAGATGATCTCTGGAGGTCCCTTCCAACCCCTACAATTCTGTGATTCTGTATAACCTTGGCAGAAGCTTTCTAGCAATTCTGCTTTTAATATTCAAAGAAATCATCACAAATTTTACTTAAGGTAACTTTGTAGAAATGCTAATTTTGTGCCGTTTAATAGATCTACAGAACCTTTGTACAGCTTCCCATCTGAGGAAGCATTTGACTTTTTTATGTATTCTTTATACAGAATCTGAATTATCTTCAAAAGCCTTGGCCATATATCACAAAGTGAGATATCTGCACCTGTTTTTGTTTCCTACAGCTGGTGTGTATGTTTTAGAGGAAAAACATCATAACAGGGAAAGTTTATAAGAAGTCAGAAGGATCGTTACGTAGGAAGAATGCTGCTTTCATCAGTTGTTAATTGCTTTTTTTCCAGGGAAGCCATCAGGTCTTCACCCGTCACCTGGTAGTACGATTTGATGGGAATCATCCCCCTGTACCATTAAGAATGAACCCTGTTATGAGCATCACAGTAAGTCTGCTGAAGTACTCCTCCCGTGTGATACAGCTCTAAAAGGGTTGGCTTAGGCTTAGATCTCCCTCATGTGGCAATGAAATCCAAGTCTGTCATTTCAAAGCATTTTCTGGTGGACCTTTTTTTTCCCCTTTTCAGTTTATATTTTCTTTGAGACTTTCTCCCCCATTTCATGAACTCATATAGCATTTGGCAGCAGTGGCTTAAATTAAGCAGAAGAAAAACGGAAGAGTAAAATGCGTCCCAGTTTCCCAAACTGGGATCTAGTTCCCTAGTTTCCCACTGTCCCTCCTTTCTATCTTATGACTGAATTTCTCACCCAGGACAGCCAGCTGGCTTGCTCTGCTGTATAACTAGAGTGCCAGCCAGATCTGTGATTGCCTTATGTCCTGCTGTGAGGACTCCATGAGGCTTCCAGCAGCTAAATATGCCCTTATTCTTCCTCTGGGAGCTGTCCAGCCAAAACCATTTCACTTTCTCTTTATTCTGTGGCTTCAGCTCTACTATTTTCCACTCCTCTTGGCCATACCTCTCATTCCTCTCTTTGCCAGTGGACTATTTTGCCCAGTAATATTCTCACTGTGGCAGTTCTCCAGTCTGGGAGAAAGGCTTTGAACATAGCAGAGGAAATCTAAACAAAGGCCTGCAAATCATTTGTCTTTTGTATCTACGCACAGCTTTTCCAAAGAGACCAGGATCCTGACAGCCCTGTACCAATACCAGTCTTTACCTTCCTCTCTTGATTAGAAACAAGTTAAGCTCAGCCTGAACTGTTTTCTGCAGGAGCTCCTTGCCACTCCAGAAGGGCTGTTAATAAGGTTAATATGGGAATATACGCTGTAAGCACCTGTGAAAAATCTGTTTTTATTCAATATTCTGTTAGAGTGACCCAAAGAAATCATGTTTTCCCTCTTAAAGTGACTGTGAATCCACTAGTGTGATGGGAGGATGCAGAGTTCACCAAATGTGTAATCTGTTATAGGCTGTACTGTATTGCTAAGACTCTCCAGCTGAAATCTCTGTATTTTATTGAAGATGGTATTTCCAGGCATAATCTACTGCTCTGTCTACATGTAGAATTTTTCTTTTTATTTTTTTATCTCAACCTGCAAACCTTGTCTGTTGAGACTCACTGCTATTAGACAGAAAAAAAGAGATGGGTTCAAAAACAGCAGAGAAAGCTATTCCAAAGAAATATAGTGAGAGAAAATCATTTTGCACCTTCACCCTATGCACAACTGCACTACCAAGTCACAAGCTCTCAGGTAGTGTGCAATTCCTCTCTTTGGCTAAAATACTAACTGATATCATGCTTCAATTTTCTAACTTATTTCTCACTTTGTATATTTCACTTTGTATAGACAGGTATTTACTCTAAGAAAAGATATTTTTAAAATATCCACATTTGCATGCCTCTCCAAATCCCACGTCTTTCCTTGCTACATAGGATAACAGCAAGCTGTTCAAGCTCTTGAGTCCTGGGATTGATTTTTCAGCCTAATATGAATTTATTCTGTGAATGAAAACGGTTTTAGATGGCCCCTAGTTTCTTACCATGTGAAAGAGAAAGCAGCACTTGATTTCCTTCTTTACCTGTTTACAAAATAGAGAACCAAACTGATACACATAATGTGTCCAGTCAATAGTTCCTAGAAGAGTAGGATTCTGATCTCAGCTACTGCCTAACCAGGCAGAAATAATGACGAGCACTTTGCCTTTCCTCTGCAGCCTGAGAAATCAATGCAGTTTTGTCATTTCCTGTGTTGATACTGTATCTAAATTTGTGGTTGGAAGGACCTCAGTGAGGCAGATGAAAATGTTGTAGCAATAAAAGAAAGCAAACAACAGTCAAACCAAACTGAAGCAACAATGTTCCAAAACTAAAACAAGCTGAAGAGTCAACCTGTTAATGTTTGCTAGAGACACTATACAGATATAATTGGGAAATAGAGTAGAGGATCCTCTTTCTTTCTTAGTAATAAAATATATGGAGTAAGTTATTGATGATATCGCGGATAGCAGTAAAAACGTAGAGGCAACATTAAAGACTGGATTCCGACCTATTGTACTGTTTGCTGTATACAGGTACGCAGCAACAAAAAAAAAAAAAAAAAAAAACCAATCAGAACAATTCCTGATCCGAGTCAGTTAGGATCTTAAATAAACATAGTAGACAAAAGAAGACATCCTTACTTTCCAGATGAGTAACTGAGACACAAAGAGACAATTATTCACCCCAGATCACACAGGGGCATAAGGCAGAGTTAGGCAATTAATTCAGCATTTCACAAGATCAATCCAGTTCCTTAATCTAAAGACTTTTATTTTAGACTGCTTATACATACTCCATATTATTCTGCTAGATGCAATCCTCTGACTGTCATGTAAGACACACATGGGCTGTGACAATGTTCAAGTTCTCTGCAAGAATTTAGTTTAAAAGTAAGTGATATTTAGCATTTTATTTGGTAACTTGCTTGTATAACGCATTCCTTAAACACACTGTAACACTGTATTTTGAATTCAGTCCGGAATCAAATGGAGGTCATTACAATATAGGGACTCACTGTGTTGTTGCTCACTGCCCAGTTTTGCCAAGCAATATGTACATAAAGAACAGGGCTTCTGATCACCTGAGTCAGAAGAAGGCAGATCAACTTGCTACAGAATAAAGAAGGAAAATCATGATATCATCCTCTTTGGGAAAGACAGAGACCTCGTTTTTTCAGGGGAAAACATAAGTGTTTGGTTCCAGTAACATTTCAGATCTCATCAGTAACATCTGTAAAAATATATTAGTCAGAGCAAATAGATAAGCCCTTCACATCTCAACATGGCTGCTCTGCTCTCACATAAGCAGGTGTCTCTAAATGCTTTCCCAATCACCAATATTGAACGGGGAACACACAAAGACATTTACAACAATTAAATACTGGAAACACAAATAATATGTTGTCTTTAGACATTACTGACTACCTGCAGTGAAAATAGCGTGCGCTAAACTACTATTAGTTTTCAGCATATAAGAAACTCATTTCAGTGTCTATCAATTTGAAGAAAAGCATATAAAGAAGAAACTAGACAAATTCAACATGATAACATGTGTAACAAGATTTGCTCAGTCTATCAAAAACGACATTGATTCTGGGTGAGTGGATGTTTCTAATATTTATCTCAGAGATGCTCCTTAGGGAACCAGTACTTGAATGCACTCACCCACCCAGGCTTAGCAGAAAAGCTAATGGCATTTGATGGATTAGCTGCAGAAGCAGGGACCTAGCTTCTCACTCTTGAGATGTGCTAATGTACAACTCTGCCAGAAAACCAGTGCAGCACTAAGGCCAAGCTGACCACAGAAAACACATGGTAAAACAAGCCCTACTTTCTGTTGCCCGTGCACAAATTCGTTCACACTAAGAATGAACTCAAACATTACTGCAGTAATTTTGTGTGTGTATGCGTGTGCATGCGCGTGTATCACAGCAGTGCTCATGCAATTGTGGATGAGGTTTATAAAGCTTATTTGAAATTTAGTTCATACACAGTACTTTCATTTCATGTGATTCAAAATTCTGCATTTTGGGAATAAGTAAAGCATCACAGGCAACTGAAAACTATTTTTTTTTAAATTCAGAATGAACTATTAAACCTTTCAGAATTCACCTCCACCCAACCTGCTATTTCTTATTCCCTAATTCTTATTATCTCTCTGTGCAAAACTTGTCTTTCATATATTTGTAAACCACTATGGCTAAAACACTGCTAGTATTTCCGCTTGAGTTTCTTGTGCTTTAAAGTAATCCTTTGAAAAAATAGGTGCAAAAGAAATTTCTTGATGAGGAGCAAACAGTGCACCTGATTTCATCATATTAAATTGTGATAAGACAATGATGGCAGAAGAAAATATAAAGGAAGAAAAACTGTCCAGAAGGCAGCAAATTCAAGACTGGACTGGGAGAGAGCAAGTCATTCCTCAGCACACAAATCATGACTTTATGAGGGAAAACAGGAAGAAAAGGCATAAAAGAATACCTGTATCACAGCTAGGAAACACTGCAGTGACTGACTGCCTTCTGCACAGGGAATTTGCACACAAGTATTTTTGACTGTCACAGATGTCTACATCCATGTTACCCTTGCACAAGGACAAAACATCCACACCGACAAAACGTGACAGATGTCAGCCTGCAGAAAAGATCACACTGACTAAGAAATGCAGTGATTTGCTAATTTTGGTTTTTCACGAAGATGTCATAATGACCATGACCATTATTGCAACTGGTTAAGAAAATGCAAATTCCCTTTCACTTGATCCACTGAACTGGAAATAGTCAGTGAGAGCAGATTTTTCAGCTGTGGCACTCCAATTCCATTTGTATTTCACAGCAGCAGCATAGACTGAATATCTTGGTAGGTAACATAACTCCCAGCTCCTAGCTTGTGGCTACCTAGCTATGCTTTCTGAATCTGAAAAAGGATTTCTTTTTTTTTTTTTTCTTATATGACTACATTCACTGATAAACTACACAATGGAATAACTACAATTTCCCTTATCTGGTCTAGAAATTCTCCACATTTTGACAAAAATGAATAAAGAAATCAAGGCCTATTAATTCAACTTTTAAACCCTCTAGTGAAAAAATCTCCTAAAAATTGCACTGATGAAGAGAGACAAACATTTCCATATTAGGTGGGATTCATTTAGTCCCATATTCTTGTTGACACTCTCCATGTTCTCCTATCAGGTAGTTCCCACCAATGCTTTATTCTAGTCAGTGGGTCTGTGCAGTCGGATGCTCTGTTTTCCAAACTAATTCAGTTTGTAATGTATGTCACACAGCCAAACAAAGCAAAGAATGGTTCCCGCACTGGCTTTTGTCTTCTCCCCTTGGGTAATTTCACACATGACTACCTGAGTGGGCTAAGCTAATAGAGCTAAAGCCAAATTTCTCTAATTATCTTTCACATAGCAAACAGACATTTCCACTCAGTTTGATGAACTGATCTAGAGACTGAGTTTGTTTTCACACTGTTTTCTATTTTCACCTCAAATATTGTTCACTATGAAGTTCACTGTGAAGTTCAATGAAGTTCTCTGTGACCAAGTGCAAAAGTTGCCCTGTGGGATGCACATACTCTCCAGTCAGCAGGAGTACCAGGTAGGGTGAAAGCTCAGAGTTATGAAGTTGCATAATGTTTTTGCTTGCATAGCTGGATGTTATAGATACACTATTTTATTAATACGAGAGCTAGACCAGGTTGGTTGTAGGCTGAGACTGGAACTCAAACTGTTCTTGACTATTTTTGTTCTAGCCTGGGAGGGAAATGTTTCTGTTTGCTGTTAATGGGAAGGAAGGGTTGCTCTGTGTGGCATTCCATGTTTGTCCAGCTCTTTATCAGGACAATGACCTACTGGTTCAGCCTCAATTACTGTTCTCTGTCTTTAGGAGTGAGAGATAAAGACCCAATCTTTGACTGATTCCTGATTCCAGGTGAAAACTATAGGCAGAATATTTCCTAGCACTACCCAGAATTTCCTAGGAGGAAATTATTCAGTATGAGGGTGGTGAGGCACTGGAACAAGCTGCCCAAAGAAGCTGTGGATGTCCCATCCCTGGAGGTGTTCAAGGCCAAGCTGGACGGGACAATGGGCATTCTGATCTAGTGGGTGGCAACCCTGCTCACGGGAGGGGGTTTGGAACTGACTGGGCTTTAAGGTCCCTTCCAACCCAAGCCATTCTTTAATTCTATGATTTTAGGATCTTTGTCATATCAGAAATTGGGTCTAGTACCCCAGTTTTGTAAAAATCACATAGCACCAAACACAAAGGTGTTGCTCACCCATTTAAGCCTTTATATGTATGGCCCGATCCCTCAGGTCTTTAATCTACAGGTCCCTAGAGGGGCAGAAAACAATGAGATAAGTTTTAGCATGTCTTCTCTGTTCTCCAACTGCAGAAAACCGAATGTCTGAATAAAAGTGTTTGTTATCCTGATGAGAAAGATAACAAGAGGTGCTGGCTATCTTCACACTTTAATGACCTCCAGCTATTTCCAAGGCAAACTATGAGGATATAGTCAAAAGTGATGACTTAAGGCCCAATCTTTCCCTTTGAACTCAACTGTGATGGAAAGTGAAACTTGTAGCTAGTTCATCCGCATCCTTTTTCTTTTCTGTCCACTGGCAGTCCAAGGAGGTTTTCACTGGATGAAGGATGCTTGAGCTCCAGTGCATATGTCTCAATCCATCATTGTTGCCCATGGCAGCCATAATCCAAAGAAAAAGGCACCGGATTCAATTCAACAACATTGAAAACCTGACATCAGCATCACTGCCAATTGGTCAAAGAAAGAAAAGAAGCCAAAGAAAGTTTAGTCCATCATTTCAAACACAAGAAAAAGGCCATACTCCTCTCTTCCTGCTGCCTGCTTGCATTCTCAATTTGCTACAACAGAGATGAAATATTGTCTGTTACTGTTGGCTAATCAACCCCTGTTTATACTGAATCACAAATGTTGCATACAAATTGTACTGTGAAGCAATCATACAATGCATTCACTGTATTTTACACTGGATTGCCAAAGATCTGGCCCTTGTACTTACCTGTTTTAGCTGAGATAAAATATAGTGGTTTGTGTCTCCTGTTGTACAGAAGCACCCTTCTTTCTCTCATATGCTATTTATTGGTGGACACTATTAAGAATGTGCTGAGTGGAAAATACCAAAAGATTCTAGTGAGCAACAAAAGTAGGTCTTGGAATGGAAATATTTCCTTAGCTTTGTGTGATTTTTTTTTTCTGCTCCTGTATAAGGATTGTCAGGATTGTGTGCATCTCACCATCCAGGGTATTTGGCTGCCTGTGCTCAAGGCCAGCATCCAGCCATGACAGGCCTCAGCAGAGGTCTGGCACCATCCCTGGGAGCTGCTGAGGAGCTCTTCCTCTCGGTCATCACAGCTGCACCCCTCACCAGCCACATGTTTGTTTTGCACGTACGTGCATAATTTCATACTTCTCAAATGGTATTATTAGAAAAACTTTACTGTCATCTGTCTTTTCTAAATATGTGCCGGTTAGGGCAAAACACTTGCCTGAATTGGCTTATCTTACTTTAATGGGGGAAGTGGAAATGCTGCTTTCTCTTCTGCTTCCCTTCTTTGTCTTCACCATTAGACTGGAGAAAAAAATAAGCCTGTGTTCAGTATCCCTGCTGTACCAGCAGTCTGTCTAATTAAAAAGTGCAAGGTACAATGAGTCCTGCAATCTGTTTTAATCCTCTCCTATCTAGATAGGAAAGTGGTTTTTATGTGAAGTTAAAACACTTACATTACACTGCTCTAATTTCCTGTCAGTGTTTTCACTGTGGTGCCTCATTTCTGGTTATTTTCTATCCATTGCTTGGCAAGAATATTTTAAGATAAGCCATGGGTAGGGGGGAAACCCACACTTATAAGAATAAAGAGGTCCACACAAAGATGAGTTTACTGTGTTCATTTTACGTGAATAGTAGACAATCAAGCCATTACAAATTTAATCAGTCTATGCAGAAAAACAGTAGTAGAACACTTAACCTTTTAACTGTTTTCCTTAATGTTAAAAGGAAGACCACAACAGAAATACTTAGAAACATAAAAGCAGTTCTCACTCTCTGCTTTTACCTTTCAGTACTCTTCGCTGGCTTGTTTTATTGCCATGTAACTTTCTGTTTCTGTGTATAAGCATTTAATACAGTAGAAGCTGTTTGCTGAACTTGATCGTGTTTAAAACCAAGGTTACAATAATTG
The DNA here is from genome assembly GCA_024606505.1 of Aquila spilogaster. NCBI lineage: Eukaryota > Metazoa > Chordata > Aves > Accipitriformes > Accipitridae > Aquila > Aquila spilogaster. The sequence continues at coordinate 8,364 of JANHGO010002514.1, forward strand.
ATTCAACTTGGATTCTTTGTTTATATTATTCTGCTGAATCTATTAATATATTTGTGCAGTCATGGTCTTCCAGAATGGCATTCTTTTATCTCAGGCATAACAAACAGGGTACACTCCTGCCCTGAGAAACTGGCAATATGTAGCTGCATTTGCCTTTAACACAAGTGACTATGTAAGCTGTCTGAAGAGAGTGTGATGCTGCTATTTGTCATCAAGGTGCTGCATGGTCTGCAGTGTTTGCTGCAGGCAATGCAAGGCAAAACCTTAGGAGCAACAAAAGCTCTTAACCGAGTCAACTCACCAGACAGGCATACTAAAGAATCAGAATGGAAAGCATGTCCTAAGCCACTGAATCCAATCCTCCATTGCTTTGTGCAGCCAGATCATATATTCCATCTCGCAAACATGCCCTGTCCTTTTTTAAGCATTGTTAGGGGTTTTGTCCTGCCCTTTAATCTGTTTCAAGTCTACCCTTCAATCTCCCTGCTAATAAATCCAAAAATCCCTCTGATTTCTATTCCAAATTTATACCTTCTCAGTTTCTACTCATATTTTTTTATGTCAGCATTGGCCTTTAGCTCAAAAAATGCTCATTTCCTCCCTGTGTATTTATAGATTAATTCATATATGTTGAGGTATTCCCTCTCAGTTTGACAGAGGTCACAGATATGCTACATATGACCAATATTTTATTTTAGGATTTGCATATACAGTATTTTTTTAGAGGATGTAAGCTTACTCTGCCAATGTTTTGGAGAACACAAGAGAAAATGTCTGTTGGCCCTCTTGGGCTGACCAAAAATTCCTGTATCTAAAGTGAGCAAAGTGCTGTCCTAAGATAATAAGACGTCCTACAGCATTAGCATTTCTCCATTGTTACTAGAAATACCTAGACTGATCCATTTGGAAGCAACTAAACCACAGTTGTTTGAACTCCTCCCATCTGCTATCACAGATGTTACCTAACACTTCGTGCTTCATAGCATTCCTCAATGTCACTCAGTTCTTGTTGCATGATATTTCAATACTTCCTCCTACTGAAGGTGCCAAAGCTATTGCTACATTCACTACACAAATCCAGTCCTCAAACCAACTCTTTGGAAACTTTATCAGTAAGTTCCCTCCAGCAAACTGTTCCTCTTGGCATGTTACCTTGTCCTTCATCCTCGCTAGCCAATGACTTACAATCTTTATAATGCTAATTCTGCACTAAACTGATACTTTATTACACATACACTATGCACTGCATAGAAAAGTCTTACAGATTGGATCAATCATTTGACTTTTGTCTAGGAAAATATGTTATGAGACAGATGAGATTTAGAGCGGCATGGTTTACCTTTTGTGAAACTGGTTGCATTTTAACCAGTTTTCCATTTATCTCCATGACCCTAATAATTTTTCCCTGGTGTCTACTTCTGATTTTGGTTTATTTCTCACTTCATAGATAATTCTTCCATCTATATTCCCGAACTTGAAAGTATTCAGATCATTGTGTTCTCTTTCTACTTCCAATGAAGTAATTTCTATTTCTATTAATCATAGTGCCGTGTCATTGCATTTAACTCTCATCCTTGCTGGAGAGTTTTGGTCTCTGCTATCTCTGCAGAGTGAAACGATTTATTCTCTTCACAGACAAGAACAGCTTTTTGCTGTTAGTTCAGCTGTCTTCTTTATTGCAAAGTTTGGTTTATCTTTTATAGCAATTATAATTTACTCATTTCCCTTTTTACCTATACTGTATTAGTTTTCTTCTCCATTTCTAACATTTTTAAAGAGATTTTTTTGTCCAGTTACATCAAAAAGACGTCAAAAAGTAGATTTGTGAAGACTAACAGTGACTAAAACACCCTGCTGCTTGGATTGAAAGTACATATCAGTGAGGTCTCCTGACTGACGTTATGTCTGCCAACTGGCCCATTCCTTTATTTTGGTAGGAAATACAAGGTCATTTTGAGACTTCAAATCGATTTTTCTGCAGCGTTCACTAATTTGGCTGGCAGGAGGCACAACTGGATTAAGCACTTCATCCACTTAATCAAAACACTAGGTATTTTTCTCCACTAGTTAAAATTTCTTGCCACATTGTCAGAAACTGCTTAGGACATAAGCAAGTCTCTTCCATACTCCCTGGCTTGGGTAGCTGTCAGATTACTAAATCTTGCAAACTCTTCTATCTAGTTATCCTTAGATAAGTTCATTCATTTCCCTCTTCCAATGTTTTTCTTCCCAGTGGCAAATGGACAAGGTAGATACGCAGACATCATCCTTAACTCACTTCCTACTTTCTTTCCTAGCCACTTATGGAAACAAGAAATTATTAATCAAATTGTATAATATAAGTATTTGTATTTAACTCTCACCCTTCACTTTCAAAGATCATTCCATCTCTGTCTTTGGGAAAATTCCAGCCCTTGTTTCTATGTTTTAAGTGGAAATAACATTCAATTAGTAGAATCATAACTTGAAAATCTTTCTATATTTTTGGTAATTGAACCATACTTAAGCTTTTGAATACTACTGCTGGTTTGCTAATTCATGACTTTTTTGGCTGTCTCCTCTGGGTTGCAAATTATCACTGAGGTATGTAACCTGACACTTTCATCGTACTTGTCTTCAAAAGTGTGCTTGACTTGGGAAATGCTGAGATTCTCATTTAATTTTATTATTTTTTTTTTTTTTCCCACAACTAAGCCTAAGCCTCTTGAGCTCTTTTAAAAATCATATTTATTGAGCTTTCATTTAGAAAAGGTACGATGTTGGTCAGATCCAGCTCATTTAATAGGATGTCTTTGTTATGTATTTCTGCCTTCACTTTTTATTATAATAAAGTAAAAGGTAATATTAAAAAGAAAAGGTTAGAGAATGCATATGTGGTTGTGATTTAAACCCAGCAGGCAGCTCAGCACCACATAGCTACTTGCTCACTCCCCCCAGCTGGGATGGAGGAGAGAACTGGAAAGGTATAACAGCAAGAATTTGTGGGTTGAGATGAAGACAGTTTTCACCAGACAAAGCAAAAGCCATGTGTGAGCAAAGCAAAACAAGGAATTGATTCCCTGCTTCCCATCGGCAGGCAGATGTTTAGCCACTTCCAGGAAAACAGGGCCCATCATGTGTAACATTTTATTGGGAAGCCATCACTCCAAACATCCACCCTTGTCCTTTACTGAAGCCATTATTACTGAGCACATGTAATAGAGTATGGAACATCCCTTTGGTCAGTCAGAGTCAGCTGTCCTGGTTTTGTCCCCTTGTGAACCCCCAGGACCTTGCTGGCAGGGCAGTACAGGGAACAGGAAAGTCCCTGGCTCTCTGCAGCACTGCTCAGCAGAAGCTTAAAAACCCATGTTTTCATCAACAATGCAAAACACAGCATCATACGTGCTACTGCAAAGAAAATTAACTTTTCCCCAGCCAAAACCATGACAGTAGTTGATACAGGTGTTTTTGTTGGAATATTTTTTGCCTTCTGCAATTTATTCACATCCTACCCTTGTTTTCTGTTATGCATTTGTGTTACTCCTCCCATATTTCATCTCTCAGTCCGTGTTCATCAACACCTTCAAAAGTCATATAGTTTTGTTGAAGATTTGCCATGTAAAAGTTAATTATTTCCAACAGCAATTATTTCCAATAAAGATTTTCGCTAATATGTCTGCACTTTCACACTCAGTAGAAATTATGAGCACTTCACCTTTACTTTCCACATGACTCATCACAACTTTTTCCAAAACACTATTTATTTCATTTAGGATGTTAGAATTAGTCTTCAAAATGTAATCTGTGCTATATCTAAGGTATCACTGAATAACTTTTTCCATCTATTGAAAGTCAAAACTAATTCAAAGCAATCTGAGATAACAGTTATTGGGCTCCAAGTTCTCAAAGCTCATTGTTATTGTACTTGACTTCTTGCATTTCTTTAAGTTAACAATGGCAATATCCATTTATTAACTCCAAATGAAAATGACTGATGGATGGAGAATTTACCACTAAAGATATTGTTGCACATTACACCAGTATAACTCTGTTGCTTCCCTCCATCTGCTGTAATGCTCTTGGGTCTGGAGTTCAGCATGGGAGCAGACAGGGATAGAAAAGTCCCTCTTCTGACTGTGGACAGTTGTGACTTCAAATTACGAAATGTAACAGCATTTAAATTACACACAGGCCCCAGTTTTCTAAGTATTCTTCTCAAGTTCCCTAAACACTGCTCCTCCTTTCCTACTGCTGCCAACAAAGCAACGAAGACTAGAGGGTGACAGACTCAGTATTCTGCAAATTGCTGAATACCCAGGACCCATGATTAGGGATGGGAACTGCCTTCTTCAAGCAGCTGAAGTATGTTTCTGTTTACTCATGCTCAACTCACTCTTCAAAGGCAATTCTTGGAATTCTTGTTCAAGCCAATTAAGATGGACTGTTTTGTAATAATAACTGAAAGCAATATCAACCATAAGTGTAAGACTTTATAGAGAAATGTCAGTGTTGGAAACTGACAACCCCATTCTTCCTCTTCATTTTGTATTAAAAATTGAAGGAAACGAATAGGTTTCATGCTAGGACTTAAAAACTTAGTTAATTTTTGTTTGAAAAATAACAACTTCACATTGTAAGATAAGTAAATCACTTTCCCAGTGCGTTATAGGTCAGAATACCTTAACAGTTCATTGCAAGCAAGCCTAACCATCAATTTCAATAGATTGCAGAGATATACTGGCTCCTTTCTTTCTCTGGGAACTGTCTGTGGATAGGTTGATTTTATACATTTATTTACTACAGTTAACACTTAAACTCTGTTTTCATTTAATGTATTTTCAGTAGTCAATATCCATTCGGCATTTTCCTATCCAATCTTACCAAAGGCAGAACTCAGTCATGTAGTAATGCTTTTTCTCCCTGACTGGCTGGATTGTCAAGTATAAACTACTTCCTATTCCATTCTGAAATTTGTTCTATTTAAAGATTACATGGATTTCAACTTGCCTTAAACTCCTTTTATACAAAAGAAAATTTACTGGTTTACCTTCCATATGCTGGTACTGAAAAAAGGTATGAATGCATAGAATTGAGATGTTATTTTGAAACTGCAAACAAATCTTTTAACATTTTAATACTTAAGCTATGTAGGGATATGTGATACAAAAGATTTAAGAAAGGATATAAAAATATTTTATTCAAATGTTACACACAATGAAAGCAGGGGTGAAGAAAATGGAAGAAGGGAAGAAGCATTACGGTCATTTAACCATTGATACAAAAAAATAGAAGCCATTCAATGAGTTGACAGCCAGCTGTGGAGGAATAATTAAAAAAATCCTAAACTCCCTTGTGTCATTTTAATTCAGTTTATTTATTGCATGCCATCCGGTATACTCAAAGAGTAAGCGGATGTTGCCCTTTATATCTATATATACACACAAGTGTGATCAAAGACACTCCTTACATCCTTCTACCTCAAGGTAGCTCTTCAAGAATGGATACCTAGTTCCTCCCACGAGAACTACTTTGTAATTTATTGCAATTTGGAGGAGGGGATCCAGAAAAACAGACAAATAAATTTAAAGATGTGAAGAAACAGCTTCTAAAATGCCACTTAAATGAAAAACATACACACAGTATAACCTCACAGGAACTGAGCTGTTGAGAGGGAGTCCCACTATAAGAAATTTCATACTCTGTAAAAGAAAGGGAAATACATGCTTAGGTTTGTGGACATTACCAATGTCACAAACAATTATTTGGTAATGTGATTTATCCTCATTATTATTAAAGGCTCAGAAGCTTTCACCATGATAAAGGCCCTGTGAAATTAAATTCCATTCAAACAGAGAATTTATGGGTCATGCAGATGGCATGTCTGATTTAATTGCAGGCAATATCCTGAAGTATGTGACTAAGGAAGTATTGCTGTAAAAGCTAGCTGCTTGGCCTCCAATGCCTGCTCTGATTGAAATAATGATGCATCACTAAAAACACCACTGTCAAAGTTTAAAATATGCAGGTGTGAATCCCCTAACAAGTGCAAGCAAAGGAAAGGCTCCTACTGACTTCAGTTTACAGTTGCAGATGAGTTTAAAAAGACTGAGAACATCATTTGAAGTATTTTCTCAGCTTTGTCAGATGATTTGGAAAAATCTCTCATGTGTTTATGGTAAAAGTAAAACCACCAAGTGAAAATAAAACTAATAAACAATCATCCCCCAAACCATACCAATTCTACCTCCTGCTCCCAAACCACATCATAATAAAAAACAGGACTGCTGGAAAGCACTGTAATGTCCTTTAGAATTTGTCTTCAAAAGATTTTCTTTAAAATAATTGTATATGTGCAGATGACTATCTGCTTCTTTCAAATTGTTCACAGGCTGAAATGGAGCATATGGAGTTACAACAAAGCATGGTCTTTATCTCCACAGCCATTAAGCTATGAAGCATTTTTAAGAACATTCTTTGAGTGACACTTTCCTTATTTATGAAGGTGAATTAAAGGCCACTGAAGTCAGCAGAAAACCTCACACTGGATTCAGCAATCTTGGATCAGGATAGTAAAATACATACTTTTAAAAGAAGCTCCTAATTAGTAACTAAGGGCATCCTCCTACTTTACCTTTATTTCCAATATGGGCCGAACTATCAATGAAGTCTATGTAATTCCACAACTCACGATTGCTTAGGATCCATACAGGCAAAAATGAAACTGAAATCTAGTGCAAAACTTGTACCTCCTCTTCTCTGTTATGTTAAAAACCACTCTCCCTTATAGCTTGTTTCCAGATGCAATGGGAAGGTAGTCATCTCCTGTTAGAACTGGCATTAAAAAGCCATTTTTAGAAGCATCAATAAGTGAATTTTCAACCAGCACCACTTCTGATTTCTAGTGCTGAAAGGTTTTGAGTATCATGCTTAATTGTGCAGCCAAGTTCTTTGATACTGTTACTGTTCATGAGATACATTACTTCCTTATTATGAAATATATTCATTTTTTTTTCATTTGGAAATTATTACTATACACAGAAATTCTGATTTTTTTATAGCTGAATCTTGGATAAAATAATGAATCATTTTGCCAAGGCAGAATACAGCTGATGCTTCCTGGATTGCTAGGTAATGATAAAACACAGTGTGACTGGACCTGCTGGTGCAGAGCATAATCAGTATGCATGCTCTAGTTGGTGGAGAACATAAAATAAGCTGCTTAGGTTCTTTAGTGAGAATGCAAATTGCTTAGAATGACTAAAGCACAACATAAGCTTGCAAATGAAAACAATGAACTTTAAAAATTCACATTAAAATAAAGCTAAGGCTGAGGATAAAATGCAAAAATGAACACTTTCTAAGCTGAAAAATAGCAATATATTAAGGCTCCAATCCCTTATAGCTTAAGAGTTGGCTCTGAATTTCCCAGCAGCAGTGGTATCAGTGTATTGCCAACAAATAAAGGCTATTTCAGCCTCTGGCAAAGGAAGAGTTGTTCTTTTACTTAGAAATTTAAATTTCCTTCATGCTATGAGTAGACACCCTTGTACACAGCACATCTCACATTTATATTGCATCGTCCTGTTTGGTTTCAAAGCTGTTTACTATCAGTTATACATATTTACCATAAGCACAGGTGAAACCCAGCCAGCAAAACATCCCCTAGGCTCTGCTGCACAGGTCATTCCCCACACTGGGAGGGCACCGGCCATTTCTCCTGCCTATGCTTGGTGGGAATAAATCTTACGCAGGTTGACTTCAATATTGCTGGGACCACTGATTTTCATAGAGACCAAGAAATCAAAAGATGAGCTTGAAAGACATGAGATGAAGATGAATGCTGTGGTAGTATAGGATAAAATAATAATAACAACAAAACCTTTGTTTTAGGGCTCTGGTTGCCTTTGTTTTTCAAAGCAGGAGATCGTTTAATTGTGCTTAAGAAGAAGGTGAAATGAGAAGAGATAGCTAGAGCAGTTTTGAAAATTAAAATTGCAAAAAATATGTAACTATGGTGAGAAAAAAGAAAAGGATTGAAGATGTGAAAATGTTTGTTTAAACTTTACTGCGTAAGCCAGTATTCAGCCACCAAATAGGCCAAATATCTGTTCCCATCCAGTGGAATATTTGGACTCAGTTACTGATTAAAAAAAGATCTAAAAAGTGAGTTTTAAATTGGGGGCTGCAGATAACCTCAAGAATGAGTCACTACAATCTAGTTAGTATCTATCTTAAGTTAAAAGTCATAAATGATTATGTTTAAATACAATAGCTTCTTGAACAAATAACATATTGAATGATGAGCTTATTGCCAGAGCTGTGTCAGGTGAACATATTTTATTCCTAGCTTCCACAGGCCTGAGAACTGCTCAGTGCAATACAAGGATACTGGCATATAGGATAAAGGATATAAATGCCATCTGTTTATAAACTCGCTGTCCAGTATGCCATGATGTTGCAAGCCTGTATAATAAAAGATAAAATAAAATGCTAACTAATCAAAATACTTCAAATGCAATCTTCTCAGTTTGGTTTCAAAGGCTCTGAAGCCCACTTAAACTAATTTCCTGTGTTTTCCGTGGATTTTCATAGATTTACTGCTACAGGTGCAATAAACCCGCTTGGTGATAAAAGTAGCAGCACAGGGAAAAAACTGTAACTGTTTCTGGTAAGCCTCAGAAAATTATATTCTGCAAGGGGCACTAAACCACTCAGTTGATCCTAATTCAGCATAAAACCTTTTGCTTCCTAGTGAAGTGGGACTTTGCCTGTTGGTCAGCACAGCAATAGGCAGAAGGAGCTCTGCATTTGAAGGAGACATACAACTGGGCTGGGAATGAACAGCTTTTTTGAAGGTAGAAAATTAGCAGGAGTACACAGTCTTAGGAGGTGAGCAAGTTTAGACAGTTTAATTTAACATACGAGACTTTGTTATAGAGTGCACATCATCACGTAAAATGATAACAGATAGTAAATCAGAAAGAAAAGGAAGAGATGATCTGTCAAAGGCTAAAAACATATTAACTAAAGAAGTTATCAGATTATTAAGTAGAGTTTTAACCCTAAATGCTCTCTTAATATAGGCTCTACTTTTAAATTTTCTCTGCAATGAGAGTTTGAAGGGCATGAAAGGAGACACTGACAGCTCTGGAAGCTGATGCTACATTTCAGGCAAAGGTCTTTCTGTCAAGTTCTAACAAAGGTCTTCTCTTTATCAGCACTTCAGCTAGGAAGAACAAAGGAGACACACATGAGTTACACAGATTAAATACAACTGAAGAACAAAGTAGACACATGTGAGTTAAACAGATTACATACAAATAACAAATAAAAAGCATAAATGAAAAAGTACATAAAATGTTAATATTTGAGAATTTGAGAGACAAGAGCGTTTCATGAGGTGACGATGATGCAGGGCCCTTCCCGTTTCATGAGTGGAAGGGACTAACTCAGGAAGGATGAATCTTCTCTGGACATGAGGAGAACAGAGAGGTGCTCAGGGGAACAGATGGCCCAAACTACAAGAAAAGAATGAAAGACTATTGCTTGCTCTGACTAGAGAATTAGGGGCTGAGAGATGATATTATCGTTCTCTGTTGATGTACCTATGTAAAAATGTGAAGGAGATGGAGGTGATCTTCATGTAAAGGATATTCCTGGCTTAAACAATGAGTGGAGTTTTGCTTTTGTAAAATTGGCTTTTTTGTCATGTTTGAGAAAGCTGAGCAGCTGACCATAGAAAGCATTCTGCCTTTCAAGTCTCTCCCTCTAAAAGACTAGTTTTGGCAAAACACCACCACTATGATTTTCAGAATTAAATTTGTCTTTTATTGTGTAGTATAAACATCTTTCTTAAAAATACTTGACTAAAATCACCTATTTTATCATGGTTCTCAAATATTATTAGTAGGAGCTTAAAATTCTCAGCTAATACCTAATTTTCAATATTCTGGATTTAAAGTACGGGGCAGAACCAAATCACCATGAAGCAGACCTGTAAACAGCAGAGAACATTTGCATTTCAGTTTCTCTATTTGCCTTTCTTCTGTCTGAAGAAAATACAAAGAAAAATAATTTTGTTTGGGACCCCAAAGATTTGAATTTTCTCTGCTTCTTTCAAATTCATGCAGGTACCATTAGTATTAGAAAATCTGATTTGGCTTGGTAAAGTAAGCAGTATTTTTATGCTTTCATTTACCTAACACTTGCATTGGCCACCATTTTAGGTATCAAGGAACCTCCCTCTTACACACAAATGAGACGATACAAAGCAGTTGCCTTCAGTATCCAGATGCTACTTTCATATGATGGCCACTGTAGGGGTGCTTGTTAATAATGCAGTGCAGTTTCTTCCAACTGGGGACCAAATGTGTTGTTGTACAAAACAACCTTTTAAATATTAGAGGAACTGAGAGATAAAAGTTTAACTTCAACACAAATCTGCTGCATATTTTGACATTTTAACACTAATAGGCAAGACACTGATTTGGTTGGCAAGAAAAGTGTAGTTCATGAACAGTTATGAGTCATAATTTCAGAATCATCATGAAATGAAACAAAGCCTCTGTACCTCGAGTGATTTAACAGCTCATCCTAATTTAGTGTTGTCTGCAAACTTACTTAGTATACATTTGAATCCTGCATCCAAGTCATTTATGAAAACATTAAAGAGAATGATTCTAAAATGAAGCTCTGTGGAACTCCACTACTGACTGGCCACCAGCCTGATGTAACTCCATTTACTTCAAGCTTTTGAGCCTGACACATCAGCCAACTGTATGACGTATTTGCCTAACTGTATGCTGAGGATTTTGTCCAGAAAAAAAACTGTGAGGGACAGTAGAATCACAGAATCGTAGAATCACAGAATCATAGAACGATTTAGTTTCAACTCCACTGCCATGAGCTGAGACATTTTCCATTAGACCAAGTTGCCCAAAGCCCCATCCAACTTGGCCTTGAACATGTCCAATGATGGGGCATCCACAACTTCCCTGGGCAACCTGTTCCAAAGCCTCACCACTTTGATGGTCAAGCATTTCTTCCTAATGTCTAATCTAAATCTACCCTCTTAGTTTAAAGCCATTATCCCCTGTCCTCTTAATACAGGCTCTTGTAAAAAGTCCCTCTCCAACTTTCTCGTAGGCCCCACTTAGGTACTGAAAGGCCACTATGAAGTCTCCTCTTCTCCAGGTTGAATGGTAAAAGTTCTTCAGCTCACCTTCATAGTTCCGCATTGCTATTTGTACTGGCATACAGCTATTACACAAATGCATCTCTCATTTTCACATACCTTGTAGTGGAAGAGGAATAATCCACAGAAAAGGCTGTACAGGTCAGCTGTGAGCAAGGAGAGGTTGACGGCAGTAGCACTGGTTTTCTTTATGACCACTGGCATAAAGCTGTAGAGGCCAAACATACAGGCACTAAAACCAACGTACAACAAACCTGCAGAAGAGAGACAAGAAAAAAAGAGTGACCTTTCACAGCCTGTGGAAATGACTTATGCTGGAAGGAAGAAGGATCCGCTTTTACAAAAGAATACTTTCTTTTTTTTAAAAAAAGGATTCAGATTATTAAAGTTCATATATATATGTATGTATTTGTAAACTAGGAGCACTGTTCTAAATATATATGAAAACCAGTGAAAGCCGCATCTATACAGTACTGAACATTTGGTATGTTCCCTGTGGTACCCATAACAGCAGTGCTGTTTTAAACTGGTGTCTTATATTGCTAGCAAATATCTCACATTCAACATAAATTCAGATGAAATTATGCATTAAATCTAGTCTTTTAAGAAACTAATGACCCCAGCACCCACTGAGTTCCACTGAGTTGGAGGGAGCACACAACATTTTCTAGGAATGGACCCACAAGATGTACGCAAAAGTACTTTCACAGGTGTTAATGAACCAACAGATAAACACGTGGGGAGAGCACTCAAGTCAATTTTGCCACCAAACTTGACAAATCACAGTTTTGTGCCTCCATTCCCTACCACTTTTTGTCTGTCATCCTTAATAAAGCTTTCTGGTGCTGAGACTATTTCTTGCTACGTGCTTACAGAGTGACTCACACAATTAGATTGTTAGATGCTAATATAATAAAAATATATTACAGTAAAAATCTAATTTCATTTTAAAAACGAAATAACTTACTGGGAAAGAATTCATTCCTTCACTTATTACTTGATAAATCCCAAGGCAAATAAATCAATAAGAAGTTAAAAAAACAGCAAACACTTCACTCATCTATTATAATGCAAATGATAATTCTTAGGCTGATGTCTGCTGCAGAATTCCCAGCTGGTATATGCACGAACCTAAATTTGGACACACGCCAGCTTTTCAGAGCATGTTACTGAGTAGGTGCTGCAGAAAATCTGACTGCCAAAGTCCTGAAAAGAATTAGTAGAAAATAAAAACACAAAACAAAAACCGATGTCCTTATAGTGTGTCTCCTTGTGGATCCACATAGTTAAAAACTCTTTAGAAAAAGTCAGGACAAAATCAAGTGTGATAGTTTTAATCCCTCTGAAGCATTTGAACTGTGTACGCTAACCTGAAACAAATACAGCAGTCATGAAATGTCATTGTCCATATATCAGTTGCTATGGCATGATAACAAATTTGCATATATATTCAGAATGTGGATAACCATGGCAGGAACTGCTTTTTATTAGAAGGTAGCAATTTTTTAAGCTGTGTGTTGCATATGGCAGAGTTGCTTTATGCAAACTCTGGAACTCTTCTGCAGTAGTAGATTGCATCAAATGGAGCACAGTTTTGATCAACAAGAAACTGCGTGCAGATAACCATTAAGCTAGCTTTTCTTCCAGGCTAGTCAAGAACAGGCCAGGCACAAAAACCATTCTGGTCTCTGTCATGGTTTAACTCAGCAAGCAGCTAAACATCAGAGACATTCACTCATACCCCTTCCTCCCAGTGGGATACAGGAGAGAACTAGAGAAAAAAAAAAAAAAACAAAACAGAACTCATGGGTTGAGATAAAAACTATTTGCTAAGACAGAAAAATAAGAGAGAAACAATAGTAATGATAATAATATATACAAAACAAGCGATGCACAGCACAATTGCTCACCACCTGCTGACCAGTGCACACTCAGTTCCCGAGCACTGGCTGCACCCCCAGCCAACTCCTCTCAGTTCTATGCGTTTTTCACATGATGCCACACAGTATGGATTATCTCTTTGGCCAGTCTGGGTCAGTAGTCCTGGTTCTGTCCCCTCCCAGTATGAGAAGCTGAGAATCTGCAATGTCCTTGGCTCTGTACAGCACTGCTCAGCAACAGCTAAAACATCACTGTGTTATCAACATTGTTTTTTTCTCCTAAAGCCAAAATACAGCATCATATCAGACACTATGAAGAAAATAACAGTTTCAGCTGAAACTAAGACAGATTCCAAGTCAGCATTCTCAAAGTACAGTCTGGAAATCACCAGCTGGCCCACCAAGCCCGTTAGTCCTTCTGGATTTAACAGACATATTTGAGTGTTTTGAAGGGTTACACTTTCAATTAATAGTACAGTTTTATGATACTGTCTTGGAGTTCATATTCCTTGGCAGGCAGCTACACGCATTCCACAGGTTGCTCTTCCAAAGGGCATTTCAGTACCAGTGGAAAACTTCTTAAACTGTATTTGTCCTATCAGAGGTGAATGTAAAGTGGCATTTCACTTACTATGTAAAAATGCAAGCGATATGCACCAGATAAATAGCATCTATTGATGACAATAAGCAAGATGGAAGTAACATTGTATGATTTTCAGACAGTGTTTCTAGAAGCCCAGTTTTCATAACAGAAATACGTTTTAAGTCAAAGTTTTGTAGTCTCAGCTTCCTTGAGTTCCACTGCGGTGCTAATGGCAACCCTGCAAATCACCACTAGTGCTGAAGACCCAGATGCTGGAACATGTGCCTAACCAGGCACTGAGTCACCAGGACTGATTGCCTGGAGCAGGCATGGGAAAGAAGCAAACCAGAAAGTTAGAAGGTGTTTTTGCAATGATCTGCGCATGAACTGAGCTGTTTTAAGCCCTGACAAACTCATCATTCAGAACCGCATGCTCTGAGACACTGTCCTGGCCTGAACGCTTAACGTGTATGAAAGCAGCTGCGGGTGGGATTTGCTACACTTAACTCTGGACACATTCTGGGGTTTGGTGCTCAGTGAGATTTGGAAGTTTTAGGGTGCAGGTTGTCTAACCTCTTTTAAACACCAGCTTTAGCACAGTATGATTTATGTCATGCCTATTTCTTTCTGCTCATGATAAAAGGATTCTGTTCAGCTGAATCAGTTGTCCACATCCTGGATGTCTAAAGCTGGTGAAAGGAATCCTATCTTTACTTTCAGTGCTCATCCTGATGAGCAGTGTCACCACTTTTGCATAGTTGGGTGTGAATGCGTGATGAAGGTCTGAACTGGGAACACAGGATCATAGGATTGTGGGGCATTTCAGGCTGTAAGAGAGCTCAAAAGGTCTCAAGTTCAATCTCTGCTCACACCAGACTCAGCTGGTCACAAAAAAGTTGCTCAGGGCTTTGTCCAGACTGACCGTAAACATCTGCACAACCTCTCTGGGTAACTTGCTCCACTGTCAGTCTGCTGTCAGTGGTAAAAAGATTTTCTTTTTTCCAGCTTGAATCCATTATTTCAATTTCTGCCTGTTGTCTATCCTCCTTCCATTGCATTATGCTGTGCATCAATGTGAAGACCTTGGCTCTGTCCTTTTAACAGCCTCCTTGTGTATAGCTATTTGAAACCTTCTCTTCTGCTTCTCTCAACAAGCCCCAGGCCCCCAGTATCTCCTCACTTGTCTTAAGATAGGGCACCTTCACAGAGATGGGCAGGACCTGCTCCCATGGAGTACACTAAAGAGTACCACCAAGACTAACATGTCTTGGGAACTTCTCTTTCAGCTGACTATGCTGGTTGTATGTTCCATGTTTTAGAACTGACATTTTTAATCCAGAAGTTATTGTTTCCTTGCCTGAGATTGAATCAACTGTTCTTTTTGCACTGGTCCCCTGGAGTAAAGACTATTTCAAAGTATTCAGAGCCTCTGTAACATAGAACACCTCCTGCAATCATCAAACTGGCTTTTCTCTCAAACAAAAACATTTTTTGTTTATTTGTTACTATTTCATGTGTTATTCTACAATCATGTCATGGTCTTCCTTTAAACTGTTCAGTTTGAAAGGAGAATGATTGTACCATGCCATCAGATTCTCAGCAAGTATTAATATTTAAACCTTCAAAGATTTAAACAGAGCTTCACTGATTTATACTAACTGCAAAGATGATACAGTGTATTGAAGGAATTTTCAAAATTAAAATCAGGAGGGCCCCAGTCTGTTTAAGCACATTAGACAAAACAGATTGGCTTTAAACCTTTATATTCCAAATTCACTTGCATTTTACATCAAATGAAAGGTAGCTCATACATTCTTAACGATACGGTTATGGCAGAGTTATTTATTAGGTTGCCTGCTATGACTTCAACATCACCACTGAGAAGGCTGATGATTTAACTCTGTTGGTCTGTGGGTTTGAGTATGCTGCAGTAGATAACTACTCAGGACAAGGCTGTGAACACCCTGACATAGATCTGTCAATAACTACAAGACAGTCTTGTATCATTGTCAGTACAATGGAAAGCACAACAAGTAGGTGTGCTGGAAGTCAGGAATGACCAAAAAAAACAACATAATTCTTGCAAATTCATCTGTGTTTAACTACACAGATTATTTCCAATTACTGATTTAACAAAACAGTTAATATATATATGATGCTCTTGCTAAGATGGTCTCCTTCTGAAGAGCAGAAATGCCTAATAATTAGTGACTAACTTTTGATGACATTTTATGTCAGCACAGACAAGATTTTATTTTAATGGCACATTCCACTGATATTGGGATACAACAAAACTCCTAAGAAATATATAAGACATCTACATGTATAGCAAGTAAATTCATGATGGCCACTGCTAGTTCCATTAATATCAGATAAACTATGTCCCTAAACTCCTTATCATGAAGTACAAACACTGCTGCAGTTACGCTAATGACAGAAGTTTAAAGAAGGCCAATACATTTACAGGATGCAGTTGAGTGTATTTCTCCACAGACACTGTAATTGATGTATTACAGCACAACCATCAAATCTCCAAAATTTCTACGTGGAACGTTTTGTGAAAGATGCACTCTTTTTAAACAGGATGATGAGAGAAAATGTTGAAGGATGTTTAAAGAAAACAATAGTGAAATCCGTAACATGTATCTCCTCAGGGATTCCCATAGTCCCATAGTCAGCTGCCTTTGCACACTTCTGAGCAGTTATCTTGATCTAAGACTAGCTAACAAGCTATTTCCAATGGATTGCCAAAACTTGAATTCCCTGCTCTGTATTATTAGCATTCTTTCATTCCTTCTATTGTTGTAAATGCTAAAAGAGTGATTACAGGACTCTAATGTTCTGAATGTTGATTTCCTTTCAAAGAAAATAAGTTGGTGGACTAATTAGAAGGGAGTCTTAGATCATAAACTCAGCTTCCAAACTGAAACGGGAAAATGAAATTCACTGCATAGCAAAACACCGGAAGAGCTTCATTGTGCATGATGCTACCTAAACATGCCTAAAAGACATCTGCTATATTCCACCAAGACTAATTGAAAATCAATTAACCACTTGCATACAGAAATGGTCCCTTGGAAATGTGTTTAAGATGCTATAATATGTATTACAAGAACTTTTAAAGTTTTTTGTTAGGTCCCATTTTCTTTCTTTGGTATTCACTGAAAAGGTTCGGCTCTTTGTGACTACTTCATTTATTTGTCTCAGTGTTGCACTGAATCTCAGAATAGAACACCATTATTATTTTACTTCACGGCTATCTGAATAATTGTCTTATTCATAAGGACTTCTCCATTGCTTAACCTAGAGGTGCAGGGAAAGCATAATTTATCATGCAGGGAACAAATCAGTGAAGAATGGTTATGAGGCATGTGCTTCAACCTTTGGCAGACATCAGTGGAAAAATCACAAACACTAGCTTCCGTGTGCCTGCTTCTTCAAAAATGGGTTGTCTCCATGCCTCCTTCAGCAACTGTCTTCAGTGAGGTAAAGAGTTTTCTTACCTATTTGCCAGTCCCAGGGAACTTTCAACAGCTCTTTGTGTTCCATGATTGCACTGTAAGAGAAGAGAAGGCAAAATCTGATGAAAGAGAACAGAAGTTAAATTACTTCCACTCATTCAATTCAAATGCTGGACAAAACAACATAAACAACCTTATAACAGAAAGTCTCTGTAGGAACCAAATGCAATCAGTATTTGCTAATCCACCCTGTTCCTATGTGTTTGAAAGATCTTCAGGGCAGTAATAAGATGTGATAACATACAATTTGCACTGGTTTATTTCCAGCTCTCTGAATACCTGTTCCCAACCCCCTACATGTTCAGTCCTCTTGTCTTCTTAATATTCTGAAAGCTTTTGAACTTTAATGATTAATAATGTATCCGTCTGAGTTATTCACCCTTCAGAGTGGCTCTGCAGTGAGAGCTAAGTAAATCACTGACATGAGGTGGCAGATATCACAGGCTGGGTCTGAGGAGAGCGCTGTAATTTGTTACATGCTGAGACAGAGCAAATAGTCACAGCAATGAAAGTCAGGAAACAAAACAAAGGATGGGCAAGCTGCAAAAATCCATTTTCAACATCTTGTAGGTCTTCTATTTTACATTAACATCAAAATCCCAGACCCAGAAAATTCTAAAGTGGCAAGAAGTCTGTTCTTCCAAATCCAGGGAAAAAGACCTTTGGAAACTAGGAAGCTTACTCTGCCAACAGATTTTTCTAATCTGTGATTTACAAATGCATGGAACACAGCACGTTAGTCCAGGCACTATTTTAACCAAGTATAAAACATGGAATTACACAGACTGCAGAAAGAAGTACCTAGTACAAAAAGTGGCACTTAGGAGACCAAGTCTAACAGTAACGCTACAGAACTCAGTGCCTTCCAGCTTAATATGATCTAGAGAGTTGTATCCTGGAAATTCTAATTTGCTTACACTGATATGTGGCAAATTTAATACTGTGGATAGAATAATGAGATTATTTTGTCTGCAGAGTAACTAAACTATGTGTCTTAGCATGCATAAGGCATATGCCTCTTTTATCAGCGATTCCTGAAGAATACCATAAATACAAACTGCAGTGTCTTGCTATAGCAAGCAAATGCTGATGTCATGTATATATACATGAACATTGCTTTCATACCATTGCATATCCAATACAAAAGAAGAACAAACTGAAATGCAGTGATACGTGCTTCATTATGATCTGTGAAACAAAGAGGGGTAAGAGCAACTTTGCCAGAGGAGTTAATTTAGTGATGTCTGATTCATTGGAGAATAGAACCACAATGAATTTTGAAAGGATGCTGAGATCAGAGGAGGTTCCAGAGGATTGAAAAACAGACAAAAGCAACATCCAGTTTCAAAAAGGGCAAGAACTATTGCCTAGCCAACCTTACTCTAGACCTTTGGAAGATAATGGAGATAATGGTTCAATTTCCAGGAAATTAATAATGAAGAGATGACTGGGAAAAGCCAGCACAGATTTTTCAGAAGCAAACCTACTGCCTTTTATGATGAGATGATTGGTTCCATAGATAAGAAAAGGAATGGATAAGAGGATGCAATGTAATCTACCTCAACTTTAGCAAAGCTTTCAACATGATTTCCCAAAAAATCCTTAGAGATTGAAAATATATGGATTGGACAGGTGGACTACCCACAAGATCAATAGAAAACTGTGTTCAAAAAGCAGCGATCAGCAGATTGAGTACTTCTGACAACTGATGTTCAACATCTTCATTTACAATCTAGAAGATAGGATGGAATGCACACTCACTGAGTTCACAGAGGACAACCCACTGGGGGAGTAGTAGATACGCTGTCATTCAGAAAGACCGAACAGGCTGAATAAATGGGCTGGCAGAAATCTCATGAAGTTCAAGATAAGCAAACACGAACTCCTATATCTTAGATGAAATAATCCCATGCAACAGTACAGGCTGGGAGCTGACTGGACAAGAAGCTACATTGTAAAAGTCAAACTTGGAGTCCTGGCTGTACAGGAGCCAGCAATGTGTCAGTGTAGCAGAGAAGACCAACTGTGTTGGTAAGAGTCTAGCCAGCAAGTTGAAAGAAGCAATTTATGAGAGAGCAACTGCAGAAACAATTACAGACCAATCCCTGCTTTGCGAATGCCAACCAAACTTTGACCAGTACTTTTATGAGCATGCTGGTAAAGCCTTATTTCTGAGATATTCCTTTCACCAGGAAGCTTCCTTAAAGCTTTCAGCAAAGAAATGGCTTTTGGAGGTTCTTTCCAGTTGAGTCCTCTGTATATCAAGATACCTTGTACCAGCACCAGATTCTTCTTCCCAGATAAATAAATTATAGGCTCTCAATTGTTAGTACCCTCTTGAGTAAAGGAAGGTGGAAATGGTACTATAATTAAATTTAGGAATATGAGACCTGTGTATCACTGTTTAAATGGACAGCAAGCACTACCTGATAACTTTAGAACTAGCCAATATCTACATACAACGAACACACTCTTGTATATAATATAAATCATCTAAAGTCATGTTTTCAGATTCCATACAAATATAATAAGCTTTCTGGCTAAAGAAACAGAACTAATTAACTAGGAATCAACTGGTCATTGATTTGATTTGGTCATGGCTTTGGTGAATCTCAGTTCTTAAAGCTGAGTAGCTCAGATGCACAGGCAAATGAACTGCTTTTGGCTAATAATCAAAAGCTGTTGTGTGTGACAAGAACCAGTGATGGACCTGTGTAAAATGTGTCAATCTTGCACAGTGATTATTAATACACTCTTATTAGGCATAGTGTTGCAATACTGGAAGCTACCTTCCAGCTTCCAGGCCTGCAGGTGAGGTACCTGCTCATTAGGTACATATGGATATGACTCCTAAAATCCATGTGACAGTTTTCTGAGTACTAAGTATTTTAAAGTGAAAAGACCAATATCTTAAGAACATTTTCATTATTTCTGCCATATCATTCTGTAATTACACAAACCAAATCAATCAGTAAAATACCTTCTGATTGCAGGCGTTTTTCAGCCTGTTTAGAAATCTAACTAACTTCTGAAAAGTATGAAACAGAACTGTAGAGGGCTATAAAGAGTTTCTCGCTCACAGACCATAACAATATGTGAAATACTTGTCTTCAAGCAGTACAGGGTAAGGATGTGTCTTTTCCATCCCCATGGGACTTTAATAAGAAACCAGTTCTTGAATTAAAGTACTTAGCTATACATGTGTGTAGCTGGATTTGTACTCAAACTATCTCAAACATTAAAAACAACGCAAATTCCCAAATCTGCAGATACCTACTCTTCACAGGAAATGGCTACCTTTGAAGACTGGGGCACAGTACCTCAAAGGAGGCCAAAGCTATACTTATTTCAATGATCTTGGAGTTCAAACTTGCTTACTTACAGCTGAATTCCACTGAAGAAGGAGCCAAAGAGTCCAATCATGCCCAGGAACTCCACTCGACTCAGATTTCGGACAATATACTCTTCACAAACGTTCGAGATGCCGTACAGCGTTGCTCCACCCAATACTAAGAGATCCCCTATCAGTTTATTTTCACCTAGGAATAAACAGGGGAAAAATCAGAACATTTCGAAACAACTTTTTGTCTAGAACTGTTTTAAGTTCTGCCCTGTAGAACTGAATCCTCAGTCACCAAGTAGCCCTTATCTGGAACAATAAGATGAATGCAAAAGTTTTGTCATTATAACAGTTTTCATCCAATTATCGCAACAAAATGTAGCAGAAGTGAAGGGAGAATTTTATCCTTGCTGTGAATTAAAAAATCTGAACGATAAGAAGAAGTTTTAAAAACTATAGAACTCTTCAGTGATCAATTCTTTTAATTTTATAATTTTAACTTTTATTTTTCCACAGAGAATGGGACAGTTTGCACCTCATCTTGAAATCTAAGCAAAAACATGTCTGGTATTCAGATGGGAAACCAACCGAAAAATTCTATGTACCTGTGAAATGAATGAAGAAATCGTAACAACCCCAATACTGACCTCATTCTCACATGAAGTTGTTTGACAAGAGAGAAGGAAGGATGAGGTGTAGACAGGTGATGATAATAGAGGTTTTTTAAAAGAAAGTAAATTAACATAGCAGTACCTAATTCATAAAATGAACACCAAAGTATATTTTCAGTACTTTAAGGTATGTATAATTACTAAAACACTATATTATCAAAGATGATAAAGGGCCTGGAACATCTCTCTTATGAGGAAAGGCTGAGAGACCTGGGTCTGTTCAGCCTTGAAAAA
>JANHGO010002515.1:0-29767 GCA_024606505.1 Aquila spilogaster
GCCTGCTTGAAATGAAAATTGTCATCTGAAAGAGAAAATAGCTGTTCTAAATGTTTGCAGGGAATGGAGAGGGTGTTAAGGATTGCAAGCTTCTCTGCAATACAAAAACCTCATATTCATGTGTGAGAAATTAGTCTTCCCTAATATTTAAATCCAGGAAATTAATAATTTTCTCTAGAAAAGGCATATTCCTTTTTTTCATACTTGCATTTAGTATTTAACATTAACAGGCTATGGATCTTGTTCAGGAAAAATATTGCTGTAGCAGAGCTGAAACTGTTCTGTATTTGTTACATGCACTGTATAACAGATTCTGTGCCATGCTCCTAAAGAAAAGTGATGGATAGAGATGTCTGAGTGGCCACCAGATTCAATGACACTGTGCTCTTAAAAGCTTTACTGCAAGTACAGATTAAAGCCAAAAGGCAGAGACAGCTTTAACTTTACAATGGTGGTCTTTGAGAAGAGATACCCAAATTAGAAAACAGAAATTCAAATATTGGCCACAAGTGCAATAAAATACCAGTTCTCCAGTTTGTTATATGCACCCCTGAAAAGATTAATTTAAAGGACTGCAACAGAAACAAGTCAGTGGACTGACCTGAGAGTAAATTATTTCCTTCAGGGTTGAGTGCCTCTGAACACGTACTTATCACAGCAAAATATGAAGCAGTCTTAGCAAAAAAGGGAAGCCCCTAATAACCTCCTCCCAGGAGGTTCTACGGCACATCAGGCAGGGAGGAGAGGATGCTGTCACCTCCTCCCACCTGCTGCCTGTGTTCTTCAACAGCCCAGGATATCAGCAGCCTCCCCCCACCCTTGCCAGAGCACAGGTCAGGCTCACACCTAGCCCCTCGAGGACCTTTCTGGCTGAAATGTCCCCTCAGAGGTCATGCACAGCTCTTATTATTACCCTATGAATCCAAGATATCCACTACTATGAACAACTTGAAACCTTGCCATACAAAAACCTAGCCATGTTCACATTGTACTGACTCATCCTCTGCTGGGCAGGACTTGGTGTTCATGCTTGCTGAATTACATAAGGTCCACAGCAGTCACTCCAGCCTGCCTTGATCTCACTGCATGGTAGCCTTGCACTTGGGCATATTACTCATCCCACTAACTTTGGGTCAAACCTGCTGCCAGCATGCTCCATCTCCTTCTGCAAAGGATAGAGGAGATCAACAGCACACATCCCTGTACAGCCTACCTTACAGTCCTCTTGTCACTAGTCTCTGGGAAGATTATGACTCAAGAACCACAACACATCTCAGCTTTAAGAGTTTGAGAGCAATGTCCAAGGCACAACACACTAGCCTTCAAATATTTCCAGCTGCTTGGAAACTGAGGAAAAGCCACTTTCCCACCACCAACAACTGTTGAGTGCTTGCCAGAGATTCTGAGAATCCCATTACTCATTGGCTGAGTAGGCAGCCATCTCACCTTCAGCACAGTGTGGACCAAAGCTTAGTAAGCATGTCTTGTGATCTTACACCAATACTACATGTCCATATGTATAGGAAGCTAAAGAGGATAGGACAGAAACAAAAAGGATAGTGGTGATATGTCCTGTTATGCTTTCATCTCAACAACTAAAGATAGATACCATCCACATGCCACACCTGTGACCAAGTCTAAAATGCTATTCCCAAACGAGATCAAAACTCAAAAGAAAATCTAAGATGCTTTAGCTTATGTATCTCTGAAAAGGGCAGAAAGAGGGAATTTTATCCAGAAAAATGTCCTCAGGAAGAATAGAGACAAGTTGGAGAGCATACTACATTTCCACTACTGCAGGGCAAACCATTTCTTTTCATTCTGGGAGCTAAACAGGTCTCTAAATTTGACTCTTTTAAATGAGTGAATGACACTTATGGCAGAATGGCAAGACTACAGTTCACTCATTTGTTTGAAAGCCTAATATAAGGCTAGGGTAACAGAGTATTTGCACATATCTATACAAAATGGGACTTCAAGCACACAACATGCACTACCTAAAGAGCATGACAGAGGTCCCAGCTGCCCACCTCTGCCTCTGATGCTCACTTGGTCAGTTCACTTACAGGCAAGACTATGACTGGCACACATGATTGCAGCAAGTGAAACCCAGATATCTGAGAAACACACTGGGTGTCTCTCCATGTTACTTGCATAAGCAGAATTACTCACAGAAGGTGAAATGGTCTGAACCAGAGATGAGCAAGGATACCCACAGATTCCTCAATAATGACCAAGTATTTGGAAATCAGCTGTACAGCAAAAACTGTCTGCTTCATCAAGTCATGGCTACGCGTGCCTGTTTATTTCTGCTGCGTGAACACTGAGTTTCTCTCCATCCAAAAGACGGAAATTTTCTCTGGAGAAAAATAAATAGGCACAATCACCCTGAAAACCCTGGGAGAACACACACGCAAATTGTCATGCAAAAAAAGTCATGCAAATTGTCCAAGCTGATCCTACAGCCTATTCACATTCCTCTTTGGCAGAGACTTCTGCAGCCATTACCACAGGAATAAATGCAGCTTCAAAACTGTCAGACAAGTAAATCTTGAAGAAAGGTGCCACAGCATTTCTGAGGCTTGGAAAATTCTATGCTATATTACACATCACATATAACCATACACTCTGTGTACTCTGTCAAGTGCCCCATTAGGCAATATTACTAAGCTATACTAAGAAAACTATCACTGGCTGAGAATCAGACACTGAGGAAAATACACAGTGTATTTGGGGTTCATCTTTCTTCATAACAACCATTAACACAATGCTGTTAAGTACTTAAAATTATGCCTGAAATTTTTTATTCAAATAGCAAATGAAAGTAAATCATTATTCTTGCCTTGAGATCTTAAGATTAGCATTGCTCTAAGATTAGGATATCCCAGAAGGAAAGGCTTCTAGTGTAAACTTAAGTACTTCCTACGCCAAATAACTCAGTGTTTAGATTCTCTTCCTTTGTACACACTTGCTATTGCTAAATGATTTTTGCAGCACCTCTGACTTATAAGAGCTCTACTCAGATGGCCCAAGCCTCAGCCTTCATTTGTTTGCAGCAGAGGTTCCCAAGTCCTAAATCCCATGGGGGCCTCTGAAGGGACTGCTCTGCTCACCCGATTGTTCTCTAATTGCAGCCCATGCTACAGAGGGACCTGTGAAAGAGTACAGACAGACAATTCAGCAACTCCATCACAGCCCCAGAGTGCCTCAAAGACTGACCAAAACCTCATTAGTTTCATACAGCTACAGTAAAAGGGTAAAGTTCCAGAGAGGCAAAAGATTGAAGTCTGACTAAGCAGCAAGGTGTTATAGCCATTATTTCCCAGAGCAATGGTGAAGGGCTTATTTACATTTGTTATCCAGAGCACAAACTACTGGCAAACACCCCACAGCAGGTTTACTGAATGTTTTATCTGCAGGAGAAATTCTCATCTCTTTGGTGATTCAAGTCCAACAAGCACAAGATGTAAAAAGATAACTTGCATTATTACAACAGAATGTTTTTTCATAGCAGTTGTTACCCCATTTGGAAAATATTGCTTGATATCCTGTAATCCCTCTGCATCTGTCATTTCAGTTTATTAGTTCCCTGAGTATATTCAAAGCTGTAAATGGAGAAACTGAGCTGTCCGGATTTCAAATTGAAGATGGGAGCCAACTGACAAAATACCACGTAGCTGTTTCAGTTTAATAATCCTGTGTGGACAGATGATGCATCTACTATTCCCTCCAAAGCTTATTTCCCAAATTCAGTTATTATGCAGATGGTAAAATCTATTCTTTGAGGGTCAGGATTAAAGCCAACGGAAAGTGCCAGGTAATTCATTGAGGGAAAAAATAGCTATTACTGCTACCTGGAAGGTAATACCCATTTCCAATACAAAACACTACATTTTATGACAGCTAACATTTTCCAAAACCTTCCTAAGCACCCAAACCTTAAAAATCACCTAATGCCATACACTGCAGACAAGCAAGCAGTTCAGTATAACAATGGATGATTTCCAGACCACATACTCCAAGCCAGCAAATGGCCCACGAGAAGAGCATTCTCTTTCCTTCAAAACTGAGTGCCCTGGTATGCAGGGCAGAGCACAGGTGCCCACTCCAGCAAAACTCCAGAGTGACTGAAGAGCTTCTGCACATACCAAAGTTTTCCTAGCAGAAGAAACCAAATAGTCTTTTCCCTCTCAGCCTTACCAAGGGCTCAGCAGAGGTGGAGCAATGCCTAGGCCCTGTGAAGGGTCTTGGTATCCTCACACAGCTGGAAAAATAGACACATCTCATCTGGGCACAACGCTGTGCAGTCTAAATTGAGTGATGGTCCAACGGCAGTACTGGGAGGAATGCAGGCACCTCCATGCCATCTCTGCAGCATAACAAATACAGCATATGTAAAAGTCACCTAATGGTCCAAAACCAGAAAAATATAATGCTAGTGTCTTAGAATAAGTTGATAATACTTATTACTTTGGAAATTAGTAATTCATACAGCTGGAGCACTTATTTTTTACTAGAAAGAAAAGGAGTTTAATTTAACCCTGGTATTTAAATATACTTACTAAATGTAGTAGGGCAGTGGTGAAGACAAATTAATTTAAACATGAGGCTGACTCTATAAAACATCAGAATCACTCTTCCAAGACAAAAATACTTGAAGAACATTTAGGTCTTTTTAAAGAAAATTAGTCAGTGACTTAAAACATCTTCTCTTGGTCACAAAATGCAATTATCTGGCTCAGCTGCATTTCCACAGTTTGTACACCTGCAAAACAGGCACTGACCAAAGCTCCATTTTTGTATTCTAAGTTCTTCCTCTCATCTACAGAGTTGGCTAACATTCATTTTTACCTGGAGGCATTTGCAGTCTTATTAAGGGGCATAGTGAGCTAAAAAAGGTATGACCTACTCATGGAGGCAAACTGTGATTATCAAAGAGAAAGCCACAGGGTATTCATCATTAAAAACTGAATTAACAAGGCATTCTGCATTTCCTCTGTAGAGTTTCCTTTGACAGAGAATTTAAAGGATGCTCTGGATTCAGGAACTCAATAAATACATTAAATGTCATAGCAAACCCTCCAGTGCACATCCTGACCCATATTGGCATAGTACCACACCAAGGTACAAGACCAGGCTCGGAAGTCTTTCTTTAAAAACCTGGACCTTGGTCAGTGAATCCAAGTAGACTAAATACTGCTTTTAGCACCAAGCACAAAAGCTCCTCCATACTGGCTACCAGCAGACATACTTCTTTTTAGCATCACCCCGAAGGAGCTCTGTTTAGCCAGTACTTTGCCACTCCCAGAAAGGAGAGGTGGAAAGTGTTAATGTTACAGCATCCACCTGAACATTCATTTTTCTCTAGCAGGGGTTGTTTAGAGTCTGCCCACTTTTCTGTGTGTATTATTATACAATCCTGTTCTTTTCCTCAAGTTAAAGCACTCCACAAAGACCTTTTTGACTAAAAGGCATTGTGTTTTTAATCTAAGTTCTCTATAGAGGGATGCATGCTATCAATATCTTTGAGCAACTCCCCACTGCAGTCAGCAGGGAATTCTTCTCAAAAAGAATCAATGGCACAATGAACCCTATGGTTGTTGGGGCTCTTTTATATATTGTGTTATAGCTTTTAAATGAATCCCAGCATTGATCCTTAAAAAATTAATGAAAAATAAATGAAAAGGGGAAAAAAGATGACAAAATACTTGCTGCAGTCTAACAGTTGATAAGGGCAAAGACAGTACCATCATGCTGCCAGAATTTTAGCTGTAGAATCCTGATAATGTCATAAAATACCTTTGCTGTAAGACCAGCAGGTATTTGTGGGGATCTACTTGCATCATTTGATTATTTATTATATAAGCAACCAAAAAAAAAAAAGCAAAGTAGAGCTATCACTACCAGAAGAGAAGGACTGCAAAAAAAAAAAAAGGAAAATAGGCCAACAGGACAACATTCAACAATATGTGAAAGCCTTCATGCACATCTTTACCATGAAGAACAAAAGGACTAGCTCTCCTATACCACTAGGCACTTGGACAGCCTTAACTAATAGATGCAAAAAGTTAGCTCACTGGAGAAGTTTTGCCAGCATATGCCAGCCCCACTAACAAGACTTTTTTTTTTTTTAATACTATTTAAGAAGTCTCCTCCACCCCTCAGAGCTTTAATGGAGTTGTGATTAATTGCACCAAAGTGGATTTGGCCCAGTCTTTCCAATGCAACACTATTGATTTACTCCCACAGCACAAGTAGCCCACCAGATTTTGACACTGAAATATGATCTTATTTAATGACACCCTCTCTTAGTAATATCTTCCAGATTTCTGTTATTCATTCTGGGATTTAGATTTAATTTTGCTGCTATTATGTTGCATATACTTTTATTGTGCTCTGTTTACAAAATGATTCTTGCAATTAATTACAGTAATGAGATTATGGCTAAAATACTTAGAGAATGCTGATCAGATAATTAATGATTGGTTGTTGATTGTAGCATTTTATTGAACATACACTGTGGGTTGGCCTCCTCTTCCCTTTTTTGGTCTTTCTTGTTCAAGTTCTAATAGGTAATTGAATAAATGATTAGTGAGAAAGTAGATTACATGAATCTTATTTAACCCCTTGGCACTTAGACAGGAATCCAGAATAATATAATGTGAGGAATATAAGGAATCAATTTCCTTTGTATTTTCATTGTAGTAATTACAGGCTGAAAATAGTTTAAATTAGACAGTATAAAATCAGCTAATAGGCTGGACCTGAACTAAGGACCCTCTGTGCAGCAGCAAGTGATGTTAGAGTAGCTGCCTATCAGCAAGGACAGGAACAACCAGCAAGCAAAAGGGCTGGCAAGGACACAGAAGAGCTTGGCCATATCACTTGGTGTGACCACACTGGGAGTCAGATGGTGAACCACAGGAAAAATATATCCTGTCTGGGTCTGAAACAAGACATCAGGTCACCCTTTCCCTTCTGTCAGTAAGCTCCTCTGCAAGCTTTCAGCCGAGCCAAAGCTCCATCTCTCCCCAGGGTGAAGCCACAACATGGACAACATACTTCCAGGCGGAGCTGGATGAGCAGCTGGTGCAGCCACAAGAAAGTTCAGCTTGACCAAAAGCCACACATCAAAATAATGCAATTGAGGCCATCTGGTGTGCTTTCAGAAAACTAGCAAGATGTATAAAATCACAAAAGCAAGCACTATGTACACATATTATGATACAGTCTAAGAGAGTTCCCATTGACTTCAGCCTCAGCTTCAAAAATTCATCACTTCTGAGAGTCAGACCATCATGTCTCCAGCAGTCACACATTAAGTGAGTAATCTGTAGTCAGGCCACTGAAGTAAAGGTCCTTGCAGCTGTCTTCCCTTGACAGAGCCACAGAGAAAGTTCATTCTGTGTCATAACGAAAGTAGTCGCTTGTGGCAAAAAATCAGCTAGTATTCAGATACCTGTTGATACTTCAAATACAAAATTGGCCAAATGAAAATTGCCAGGCAGCCTTAACTGCAGCCTTCCTGGAAAAGCAAAGCACATTTCCCCAGGTATTTGGCTTCCTTCCGTAGTACTTTCAGCTTCAAATGTAGCTCACAGAGCACTGATCTCTTCCCTCGGATGATAGCAATAGGACTCAAGAGAACTGCATGGAGCTGTGACAGAGGAAGGTCAGATTGGATATCAGGAAAATGTTCTTCACCAGGGCGTGGCTGGGCACTGGAATAGGCTGCCCACATCAGTGGTCACAGCCCCAAGCTATGAGAGTTCAAGAAGCATTTGAACAACACTGTCAAACAGAGTTTGAACTTTGGGTGATCTTAATGATCCTTATGGGAGGATTCCAAGTCAGGGTATTCTATGAAATCAAGAATAGGGCATCACAATTGACTGATAAGTTAAATTTACTCAAAGAGATCAACCCACATTGTCAGAGGATGAGTTATGGTCATTTTCTACCATTCTAAAGAAAAAAAGAACAAGTGATTAAAGCTCAAACTGTTCAGCAATTACTCATCCATGTGATTTCAGCCAATAAGATTACCTAGAACTTCCAGTAAAACAGAACACACAGGAACAGATGGAAGATTTGAGTCTGGTTCTGCAAGACACATTTCAGACGGTTTCAACATTGCTGTGAATTCTGTAGAAGATACATCTTGCCCTGTGAAAAGATGCCATTTTCTTCTCTAAGCCTTGAACAGGCTCATCTCATGCCTGAAGATACAACTTTTTTTTTAAGCCAAAGCCTTGGGAAGAAAATTCACCATACTGAAAAGGAAAAGATCATCCAGACATCACCTTGTGACCCTTGTTTCCAACTTTCAGCAGTCCTTGAACTGTAGCTTATCAGAGAAAAACAGATTTAAGTACTTAAAGGATTATTTACCCTCCTTAGGAGCTGCACAATTGGGTCCAAAGGTGTAGGCTTCCCTAAAATCCCTCTGTAGAGGACAAAACATTTTTATACTCAGTCTTCTGGTAAAGCTCAGGCTTTCACATACCTGCCTAGCAGGTGAAAGCTTTTGGAAAACACCTCAGCCACAGGTACTGGGTTGTAGACTGTTGTACTGCATCAATGTCATGGATATTGAGCTGCTTCTGGCCAATTGCCATAGTACACATACTGTCCATGTGTATCCGGGTCCGTATAGGTGTTCCATAGCCATAGGCAGCCAGCGCCATCAGTCCCATCAGAGTTAGCCAATGGCACGCATCATGGGGAGAGACCTATCACCATAACAACCCGAGCCCTGCAGCATCTGGTAACAATAGACCACCTTGTTCACAATTGTTCAGATGTTAGTCTCCACAGGTGAGGTAGAAGCAAGCATAAGCTTCACAAGTATGCAAAATTTCTGTGGTGTGCCTTTGACACAGGTCTCTATTTTACCACTTACGTGACAAATTGCCAAATTCACTGAGATAAGTTGCATGCATTAACATCAGAGCCCGGCTGTACTATGATCAACATTATTCCACTATGAGTCAAACCACCCTGAGTACAACAGATGACATGCCAGCCTACTCTGAATACATTCTCACATTGATTTAATGAATGAAGATGAATTATCTTGCCTCAATCTACTACCAAAGATAGTAGATAAATATACATTCCTGCAAGACAGACCTATTCACTCATGAAAGAGCAAATTAAGCTATTATTTGCCTGAGGCACGTAACTTTCACATCCACCTGTATTTCTTCAACTGTCAGTTCAGTAGTTTTTTCCAATGAAACAGATATGTCAAGATCCATTTTTAGCAGACAAAGGAAACCAGCAGGGAGACAAGTAGGCAAGATTTCTCTCCACCTACAATTAAAAACCCACATTACCAGCTGACGATGATATAGTCATACAGTTGAAGGAAATTACATATCAGGCACAATTTTCCTCGACACAGCATGATCATGGATAATTAATATACATGATTGCTAAGAACACTATTACAAGCCCCTGGCTAGAACCTGACTTTGCAAGCATTCCATTCAAATTGAGAGGGTCACAATCTGTTCTACCATGTTATCAATATCTCTAATATGTTTAAGACAAGGCACAGGATTGCTACTAATACAACAAAAGCTTTCTCATAAGTTTCAGAACCCTATTGTCTTGGAGTAAAACCAGAGTATAGCAGTGCTGCTGGGTTGTGTGATCATAGTTAACAAGGGAGTCACTTCAAATGCATTTTGTTCTACTTATATACAGCATCTAGCATCTGATAGGTCAGTAAGATTTCAAGGGATTAACATCTATCCTTAAAAGAGGAAGAGCATAGGAAGCATTTCATTTTATTAACAATTATGTCCTGCAGTTGCACTTGCACACCTGACTGTGGCAGCCACCAGGCTACTGGCAGCTTGCCTGCACTATACAAGCCATTTATCCTTGACAACCCACGAAGTAGCTTTTCATATACAAGGTTTAACTGCCTTCTACAGTGCTCCAAAGACTAGATCCCTGCACCTTAAATCACCTTCTATGACCAAAGTCTGTATGAACTGCACAGCAAGATGGGAAGTTAGTTTATATTTTACTTTGAAGTCTCTAGCTATTCTTCATTTTATGCAATATCTGCTTGCAGGCTACTGCTGCTCCGCAAAAGAGACCATGAGATTGAATATTAAGAGCACACTACCTCTAGCCCCTCATCCATACAACCAAGAGGGCCATTCAGTATTTTTCTTAATTCATGGCATGGACATCAAAATCAAATACAGTGGAGTCACAGAGCATACTCTGGGCTGTAGGTAGTCCAAGTGCTGTTGCACCCTCTCAACAGGACCAAGAGCTCACCATCTCCAAAAAAGGAGCACTTTCAATTTGCACTCTTTCCCTAACACCACACAGGGCAACTCAGCACATATCACCAGTTATCATCCATCAAGTCAATTCACTAAATAAATTTCAAGCCCTTGATTCAAGTGCCAATACAATAATTTGACACAACCATTAGAATTTACTACATTAATAATGCACAGACAATAAGTTGCCTATTTTAAGTACATGATGATTCATAATAGCAAGAAAAGTTACTAATTTCCCCTGTAACCATTAAAAAACCTTGCAAGAAAAGGCAAGTCCTTCATTGTTCCAAGCAGCAAACAAGATACATCAAAAAAGAAACTGGCAACCAAACTCTTGCTGAAGATTTCAGAAATAAAATTCAAGAAGGTACCACATTTGACTCCTTTTCCAGCCTTAACTATGCACAGCAAACATTTGGAAAACCTAGAACTGTTGTCCAAATAGATGTATAGACAGGTTAGGAATGCCAGACAACATAACCAAGTGAAATATACAAAATATCATCTTCTCTATCAACCTTCAGTCAACTTCTACTTTTTGGGGTCAAGAACCCTAGATAATGTTCATTTAATTATTCACCCTTGCCTTACTAAGTCAAATTTCTCATGCTATTTTGCAGGACAGTCCAATATTAATGAGATTATCTAAACTTCAGCTCTGATCTGCAGCTTATTTTTCTGTACACTATGGGAAGCCATCAACCCATGAATAGTACTGATGGTGCAACATACAAATGTTGTCAAGTTTGCACTGAGTATTTAGTTCATACATGCCCTAAAAGCAACATGTGGCTATCTTATTTATGCAATAATCACTAGACAGAAGTTGCGTCTTGTTCAAATACCTCAGAGAAACAAGAATGAAATATTAAAGTCCTAGTCTCTTCTGCAAGACACTAGATGTGCAAAAATTTCAGTATGGAAGACTGGATATCTCCCATCTTTGAAGCAGCCTGCTGGGTAACCCAAAGTCATTCGTTACAAGTATGAACCCAGTTCCTGCACACTGGACAAGTCTTGATCTGCTGACAACAGTACATACACATGGTCCACATTTGTTATTGCAGTTGAGGCTTGAAACATATCAATTAAAAAGATATCCAGAATTCCCTACAGACAGAAAACAAGTGATTTTAAATTTGTCTGGAGACAGCATCTTAACCTCTGGTTAAGTCAAATGTTTCACTCCAAGCAGTTTCAGTCCATCTCCACTTTGGAGAATTGCATGGATGTTTTGATCAACCACTGAACAATTGAATTAAGACTGTTAGTCCAATGAATTGCCAAAGCAACATCTCCCTCAGGCAAACCTCTTAAGCTGAGGCCAACAGCTTCTTCACCAAGAAGCACATTGTGCAGTTACCACTAGCTCTGCAGTTTTCCTCAAGATGGAAAATAGTTTGAGGAAAACCCATGAGCATTCAAACTATCTGAAATGCAGCTTAATGAATATTTTGCCCTGAGGCCAAACAGCAAAGTGCTATGAAAACAAGAGGAAATCAGAAACTTAACAGGAGGAAATACTTGCAACTAATTGTTTTATGAGGGACCCAGTACAGCACAAACACCATGAAGGCAACTTATATTTTTCTCATCTGCAAAGCAAAGAACTGAGTATCAGCCACATAACATCCCACTTCCAGAAAGTGGGAAATACCTCTGTCATATACACACACACCAACACAACTACCTGAGTACAACTACAACTCTTCTGAGTTGCTCTCATGCTACTCTGGTTCCCTGACAGACAGTTAAATGTAATATTGGCAGGTAGAGACAGACCAACATAAAAATGAGAAGCAGAACTTTGGCTAAAAAAAAAAATATCATCCCCAACTACATATTGCATAGCTTACTCGACAAATATCGTCTGATTTTTTTTTTTTTACTAGTCATTTGAAGAGTCAGGAATCATACCCCTTTCTAATGACTCTAATATGCCCAGTTCTAAACAGAAGGAAGGAGCTGGTGGTCATCTGCTACAAGCCTCAGACTACATGCTCATAAGTCATGAGCCATTTTCCAGGGTCCAATCTTAACAGTGTGCTACTAGAAGTTTATTTTTAATAATTTGCCTGTTGAAAGACCACATTTACTATCAGATACAGCACAAGTATGTGGAAGAAAAATATTCAAAATAGAGAAGCCATCAAAATCAACTGGCCACAGCAGCTGTATGTTAAATGAGAACTAACCTATCAATTACTTTTTCCACTACAGTAACTTCTATAAATTAGCTTGTGAATTAGTCCTTTTGAAATAAAAAACATGGAAATATCACTGGCAAGAAAAGTGAAATTGTCAAAGATGAAGTCAGGAATTACATCAAGTTAAACCTGCCAAGAGGAACAAGCACTTCTGGTGAAGATTTCCTTACATGCTGCACATTACAGTTTAAAGGCACCAAAAATCACCTATGCAGATCTTACATATTGCCTTCAGGTATACATCCATACTACATCTTTTTGCAAGTGTTCCCCAATTTTCTATTGGGATAACTTATACTCTAAACTCAACAGTTAAGGAGACATTAGCTTTTCAAAGGGGCCTTAAGGGTACTTCCTGTACCCATCATCTCCACTGAACATTGACATACAGTTGGGGAGGCTAGTCCATCACTACTGCAGTAGTGCCATGTATCCTATTGTAGCAAGGGAGAGGTGAGCAACTTTGTAAACCCTGGATTTTGCCAAAGACTTTCTTCCAGCTGAGGTATCACAAACACTCAAAAACTGGAGAACAGGATTGGCTGCCCGGGCTTTCCTATTCTTCCTATGTATACACCCCTTGCCCTTCCTCTAGGAATATACAACTCATGGAGCAAGAAAGGCACCTGAAAGTTACTGTTAGCATGGTAAAAGCCCTTAGGAAACCCAGTAAGTCCCTTATGCTACATAGAAAGAGTAGGGAATCAATTTCTAGAAGCTTCACAAAGCCAGATATCACCATTCACATTCTAGACTGTGAACCTAAGATATGCAGATTAACAGAAGAAATTAGAGTGAAATAGTTAAGCACTATTAAACAGACTTTGAAAAGCATACTAGAAGCAAGAGTAAAGCTGTTCGGTTCTGTGCAACTGTAAGAAAAGCTATCTGCATTCTTCCTTAGCAAAGACCATATGTGAAGTCTGGTTGTCAGACCTTGTTCAATACACAAGAATCTTAACTAGGAGAGGGAGTGTTAACACTCAGACCATCAAGGACTCAAATAGCCCATTCAGCCCATTTAGTACAAGCACCTACATCTCAGAGGGGCTCCTTTGGTACTGCACTCAAGCACCAGTTCACAGGTAGAGCATGACTGAAGTCCTTAGGTCCTGGGGAGGTTGGGCAGGGGAGGCAGAGAAGAATACACAACACATACAACCATCGCAACATTACAGAAACCATCAATTTCCTATCATAGAACAAAGTCACTTTTCCATAGTCCCTTGCATATACCCAGTTTCATGCACCTGAAACAGCTTCAGACACATCAGCAAAATTAGCCACAAGGATTAACTTCAATATATACTTAAGCAGAGAAGCAAAACCAGACCAATACATGCACAGCTGCACATGGTGCACTGAATCACACAGCAAATTTTCACCTGGACCTCACAGGCAAAGCTTAATTAACCCAGATGAAACAATCAGGCTTTAGGCTCCCTAAGAAAAGCTTAAAGTTTTAATTTATTTTAGCCCCTCTTCTGAAATAATTACAAAAGAGAGAAGCAGCAGAAGCCCATCTCTCAACAGCTCACGTTTTATGTACCAGAAGCTGAGACCAGCAGCCTTCTCCTCCCACTTCAGCATCTTATAGTAAGAAAACTACTATTCATATGAAATATCAAAGCAAGCAAGGAACTTGAAGAAAAGGTTACCAAATTATTTCTCAGAGAGAACAGAAGATACTATTTATTACTATATTGCAGAAAAACTTCCTCTACCTTCTAAAACCTAGAAACCCTATCTTTCACATCTAACATTAAACATACTCTAGTAGCTGAAAACCAGAGCTCACCAGCATACCCGAACAGCTCCAGCCTACTTCTAAGCAACAACTGCTTAACAAAACACAAACACATTGCCTACAAGAAAAGAAACTGAAGAACTTACTAAGCACAGATACTTTGTAAAAGTCCCTAAATGTTTTAAAACCTACCTTCTGATAATAAAATAGTCACAACTCAGAAGGTCTCAAGGTTCGCTATACATTAACATCTTGCTACAAACTAAAAAAAAGAACAACAATCTTTCTTACCAAAGAAAAAAAAAAAAAACAAACCAAACCTCAAGTTAATGAAGAAAACACCCCAATTTTCCTGAAGAAATAACAGCTCATAATAACTCCTAAGGAACACAACTCACTCTTACCTTCCTCACAGACAAAATGGCAGGAACTTTTCCACATGCCACCTTTGTAACAATAATGACTAACTGCTGATTGGACACAGATGGGGAAGTCTCAAACTATTTATTGCTTGGGAGTAGCAGGGAGGCTTGTGCTTTGTAAGAGGAGTGTGAGTTGGGTTTTACTTTGCTACTGTTTTTCTATTATGGATTTGATTAGGTTATGTTTGTTAGCTATTTTAGTGTGCTGTAAAAGGATTTAGTTTCTTTTTGAGGCTCTAAAACTTTTAAAATTTGTATATGTTTGGTCTTCTCATTCTTTTGTTTTTAATTTATTGATTATAGGTTATTCAGAGTTTAGAAGAATTAAGCTGTAGTTCTTATAGAAAGGATACTGTGATTTTGTAGGTATAATACTTGTATTAATGCACACAACTACTTGTGATTAATTGAAAGTACTCCTTTATTATAGGTTATTTCTAGTTAATTTTAGTAATGTTTATGAGATTTCTAATAATTAAGCTGTTTTAACTAATAAATTCTTGTACCTGTAAAAAGTTCACAGGTGTTATTGATAATTTATGAACACTTATTAAGTGAATATATTTTGGAAAGTGAAGGTATGAATAAATGTATTTCCTTACCTTGATAACAATGACTGATGTTTTTGTGCTTAGGCTGATCTTTAGGATTTATCAGTTTCTTTAACGTTTTATTTTCTATTTCTTGCTTTTTAATTCTGGGTGCTATGGAAGTTAATTAAGATTTTTAATGAGGGTTGATATTTCCTAACAAAGGGAAATAAAGGAAGGGACAGGCAAATAGGTTTCTAAACTTTGCTTAGTTGGCACAGTGTAAGGTTGTTGCTCTGACTATAATTGGAGTCATGTTTAAAAATAAAGTTTTGATCTTTTTTCTTAAAGGCTTTCAATTTCTTTAGGCTAGATCTTGGTATTAATGTTTCTTTAGTTTACATATTGTTATGAGTAATATTCTGAATGGTTCAGATTGCCTCATTAATTATAATTAGAAAGAATTTCAGTGCTATCCTCACTTTCTGGAAGAATCTTTCTGAACATCCTTATATCTACATAGGTAAGCTGTAAACAGCAACTTGCATTAAAATCAAACTTAGTTACATTTCTGATTAGAAAAAGTAATGGAGACACTTTGATTAACAGCTTCCTGCTCTATAAAAACAAGTTGTTCAATTTCTAGCTTGATCTGGACAGTAGAATAAGAAAGGATTTAGGTAGCTAAAAACAAATAGTTTTTTATTTAGAGTTCTTTATTGTTTCAATTGCCTTGTGTTTTAGCACTGAACAGAATCCTTTCAGAAGGTAAAAATGAGAAGGACTGAGGCTGTTGGGCAGTTCTTGGTTGACGCTCTTCTACTTGAATGAGTTTCCCACTTACAGCCTGGAAGTTATGATCCTTTGCCGAATACTGCATCTCTAACCTGGCATGTCAGTGCAATGCGATTTCCAGTTTGCTGGCAGCCCATCTTGCTCAGAGTAATTGTAAACAGTGATGCTGGTATTTTTATTGGCTAATTTTACAAGCTGGCATCTGCTGTCAGCAGCTTCATGTAAACACACTCCTGCTGCAGCATCTGTTCTGCTGCATATTGCCCTTACCTAGTACTTGCATGGTGCTGGGGAAGGAGTGATAAAGCTCTCTTCTGAAAGGAGGTATGTTGGAATCTGGGAGCTGAGTAAGAGGCTCACACCTTCTCCTGGGGCTGGATCTCAAGAAATAGAATGCTTGAGTCTATTTGAGAACAGTTTTCTAAATGGCTCTCAAATCTCTCCTTAGCATCCATCCCTGCTCACTGGCTGAGCAAACTGACTTTTTCTTAATGTGAAGTTTGGAAATGTATGAAGGTGATCAGAACAATGGACTTCTGTATAAATAAAAAAAGATGAATATTTTTGTGAAAAAAAAAATTGACAGGATTGACTGGCTAGCAGGAAAGTTAAGATTGGTCTTGTGGAACTCATATGTAATCAATGGATATGGATATCAGAAAAGAATAGTCTCCAGTTCAAGTGGAGACTTGTATGAAGAGGTAGGTATATATTTGGAGTTAAACCTTTCTTCTTAATGGAGAAGATGAGCTAATCAGTGGCAATGCCACATCTAGGTTTATTTTTTTTAAAGTCAGGCTGATGAAATAACAGATCTATGCAAGAAAACTTAATTGTATTTTGAAAAGTATATTGTGAGCTAGTATCATAATTAAGTTGTCCCATGCTCCTTGAGTCACATCTATTATAAACATACTTGCTTTGAGTGCCTAGTGTATGCAGGATTTTATTCTCTGCTTGTCACCATTAGATTTTCTTGCAGAAGAGAGATGGAAGAGAAAGCAATGACAGAAGTTTGCTTTGTAGTTTTACTGGGAAGTGTTGACACTTTGGTTTTAGAAGTTCATATGAGGTCTTGAATTCATGCTAAAAAAAAAGTCAGTTGCAGAATGGAGAGAGCTGCATTACTTCATAAATATGGACTAAGTAGTAGGAGACTTTTCTCCTGTGTTCTACCATGTCCAAGTGAGATTTCATGGCTGGTGCAGCTCTCCTGTGAAAATTAGGATTTCTTTCCCACTTGGTATGCTTCTCTGCCTTCAGTAGGAGGAAAAATACTGAGAAAGTTGCAAATATAAAAATTAAGTATATTCCACTTTCCCAGAGGTGTGGGCAGACTGGCTGCAGCTTCTTCTCCATGGATGTGAACATGTTCCCATCTTCCAGATCAAGGGCTAACTTAGACCCAGAGGAGCCATTCGATTTGCAGGTGTCCAGATTCAGGAGTAGCAACTGTGAAGAGTGTTAACAGGCCCAAGTTTGTTGTAAATTAAAGAGCTTGAGGTGGAGGACACAGCTTCACAATATCTATCACCAACAAAGCATACTCTGGGTGATGATCAGAGTACTTACTGAAATGCTTATCATTGGTGCAGAGAGTTCTCCTGGCCAGGTGATAATACTATGTATCTTGTGGAGACTGATCTACATCTGAGATGAGCTCTGTTTATCTTATTTCTGACCCTTTTTTGCTTAGGGGACTTCTTCAGAGAGAAGGGTTAGTGAATTCTATGCTTCCCTTGAAACAGAGCTTGCCTTGGAATAATTGCATCTTATTCGGGCAAGAAAGAACAAATAGGCAAATTCCTGATCAGCTGGCTGGGTGATTGCCAGCAAGACGAGAGAGATTTGTATCTCCTCCTGATGTGATTCTTCTCTCCCTTGCATTTTTTAAATCTTTTATTACTATGTGGGGAAGAATAATATTTGTTGCTTTAAATATGACAAGTGAACTTGCCTGTTTGTGCTGAAGTGACTATGAGCATGTGCAGAAACAGTGTAGCCCTGCAAAAATGTTGTTTGATATTTAAGGGGCTTGGGTACTGTGAATATGAAGTAGGAGTGTGTGAAGGTTATTTGGTTTAACTACACTTATCATACTGCACTTGTCATCCTATGATGCATGGCTAAGATGGGGTACATCTTGAGGTGGTTCTTGTTCAGTGACTAGTTTCTGAACTGCAATAATGCATTGACCAGAAGCTGTAGTAAGGATGAGCATTCAGTAAAACTTCATGTAAATGGCTTGATAATGACTTCTGCTCAGCCTGCTCATTTCATTATTTGCTGCTGTATGTAGTTCCACTGAATAAAGGAGCTATGCAATCAGTGCACATGTAATGGTTTTATTAAAGTTTAAATGTTTATATCAGGCTTAGTATTTCCTGAAGTTAATGTCTTTAGGTGACTATTGTGCTCTGGGTAAAACGTCTATTTTGTGCCCTGGACCAGAGACCCATTACAAGTTCATGCTATGAAATATTCTGCTCTAGGCTACAGCTGTAATCCAATTGCCACTCCTTCTTCTACTTTCTATGCATGTGCCCCCTTCTTTTCCACCTCCTGATTGAATGGAATTGTAATCACCTACTCTTCTGTTTAGCTGTGGGCAGAATTAAAGGCAGAAAACGGGCCAGAAGTGTCCGGGAGATTGCGTGTGGGAAGGCAGAATCTATGAGAGGATGAATTGAGTGGAGATTAAGCAAAGGTGCCAAAGCCCAGATCTTATCAGAAGAGACAGAAAGGGGAATGAATTTTAGAGAATGAGAAGCAGCAGCTATAGAAGGGGAAATAATTTGTAATGAGAAGCCAATTCTTATTTATAGCCATCTCATGATACGGATGGTGTTTGTACTGCAGTACTGTCCAGTACACTGGGTAATACTTCTTAGAGAACTGGAAGAAACACAGAGAAACTGACTCAGGATTGAGGTTAGGAAGCTAAAGTCCAACTGGAATTGAATCTTGCAAAGGATGTCAAAGATGAAAAGAAGAATTTTCTGAAGGAAATGGGTGACAAGAGGAAGACCAGGGGAAAATGTGGACCTGCAGCTGAATGAGTCAGGGGATTTGGTGACACAGGACAGAGGGAAGGCTAAGGTACTGAATGTCTCCTTGGCCTCACTCTCAAGTGAGAATACTTAAGTGAACTTCTTAAGTGAAGCCCATAGTAAGAATGGGCTTCAGGAATCAAAGGCCCCAGAGACTAAGTGGAAGTGTAGAGCAAGGAGGAAGTGCTTTTGGTACAAGAGGATCAGGTCAGGGAGTACTTAAGAAGATTGAACTTGCCTATAAGTCCATGGGCCCCAATAAGATGCATCCATGATTGCTCTGGTTGCTCTGTCTTTGAATGATGGTGATCAGTAGTGCCCAAGAGCTGGAGGAAGTGTGTTACTCTGTCAATCATATCTAAAGGTGGGAGCCCAGGGAACTGCAGGCTGGTTAGCTTCATCTTGGTCCCTGGAAAGATGATTGAGCAGTTAATCCTGGGAATGCTTCCAGACACATGAAGATCATCAGGAGTAGTCAGCATGGATTCACCAAGGGGAAATTGTGCTTGACCAACTTGATAAACTTGTCATGAAATGACTGGCTGGGTAGATGAGAGCAGTGGATGTTTTCTACTCAGATTTCAGTGAGACTTTCGGTACT
Organism: Aquila spilogaster; assembly: GCA_024606505.1. NCBI lineage: Eukaryota > Metazoa > Chordata > Aves > Accipitriformes > Accipitridae > Aquila > Aquila spilogaster. The sequence continues at coordinate 19,663 of JANHGO010002515.1, forward strand.
CATTCCCATTAGATCCTCCTAAGAAGCTGCTAAAAGTATGGGCTGTATGAGTTGACAGTGAGGTGGATTAAAAACTGGCTGAATGTCCAGTCCCCAAATGTGGGGATTAGCAGCACAAAGTTTTGTTGAGGTGTTCCTGGAGGGTCAGTACTGAGGCTGATTCTGTTTAGCGTCTTCACTAATGAAGATTTTTCTAGCTGTAAACAGAATGCTGGCTGGAAGGCTTGCCTCTTTATGGCAGCTGGACCCTGAAGCTGGGAAGCTGTGTATAAAATGCTGCTGCTTAGGGCTTTTTGCCTTTTTTTTTTCCATAATCTTACACAGATAAGCTGTTTAGTAATATACTTTGCTTACAGCTTTCAGATTGTTTCTCCCCTTTTTCATTCCTGAAGCTGAATGACAATATATACACAGAATTCTATGTCATTATTTCTGCTGGAATTCCTTGAGACAGTTTGTCTGGTCCTAAAACTGGTCCTAATCCCACCTTGTGCCTCTGTTATCTAAAACTATTAAAAAATGCACATGTAAACTATATATATTTACACTTCCTGAAGCACTTCTCCATGAAGAGACGCTAGAGTTTTGCAGGCAAAATATTTGAGTTTGGAACACGAGGCTTACTTAATGGCCCAACTTGAACACTGCATAGAAATGAGAGGAAATAAATATGTTCCTGCATTTTAAAAACAGTTGCAATTAGCTGATGGAAGGGACTCAAAGACTATAGCTGTGATCCAGATGCCATCTTACAAGAACTTAAATGAATGTGTTGGCAGCTGAAATTGCTGAGCATTTGCAAATATTTGAGATATGAAGTGACTGACAATGATGTGATTTATTTGAGAAATCTTTAGGGGTAGGTTGGAATAGAGAAGTGAGTATCAAACAGCTCTGCTTGGAGGAGTGACGCATGATGAAATGGATTTGCTTTCCTCAAATGATCAAAGGATAGATGCAATTGGCCTTAGTGTGGAATACAGGGCAGTAGCTTGAGTTAACAAAACTAGTCTGCCCATGATCAAAGAAATTCAGAGTAGCCATCCAGATTACCCTTAGAGATTAAAGAAGGTGGCATTGACCTTACGAAACACAGTTCAGGAAGAAACGGAGTTCTGGACAGCACTGTATGCGGGAGATTAATGTACTTCACTATTAAATGATACATTAATACAGTGATTTTCATCATTATATCCATTATTGTGTTTGTACCTTGAATGAATGTGCATTTAATGAATGAAGTGCTGAATGTGAACCCTTGAACTGTAGTAATTTCCATACCTGCTAGCGTAGATCCTGATCCAAAATGACATGCTGGAAAAGGAAAAGTAAGAATGAAGAGCAAATGGATGCTTTAATGGCTTTTGAGCTCAGTTCAGGTCTGTCACACACCTTCTGTATGACCTTGAGTAAGTTATTCAAGGGCTAGGTTTTCACAAAGCATTCTGGTGCCTGCACATGTATCCAAGTCACTTGCCAAAGTTTGTGCAGTGACTACTAAAGCTCCTGACCGAGTGTCTTGAGGAGATAAGCCAGTTCCCCTTCAGATCTGCTGGTTCTTATTGATACAAGAAAAAGATCATTTCATTAATATTGTAAGGACGTTGTCCTTGATCTAGAAGAGCCGCAATCAATTCAGTAATCTTTATCTGCATCTTTAACATCTCTTCTGCTTTTATCTGTACAGGAGTGGTAACACTGCTCTCCCTAACACGGGTAGGTTGGGAAGATGGATTCAAGACTGTGAGGTGCTGAACTATTGCTGTTAGTGAATGCAAATAGCTTATGATGAGAAATGTGGAAGTGAGTCTGTTATTAAATTTATACAGGTCTAACAATGTAATCAAATTAGCCTTTGCACTTTCTCCTGTGCTCCACTCTCTACATTAGAGTATCTTCATAAATCTCTTCAAAGCTATTTCATTTGTTCCCTTTAATGCTCTCCTGGTGTGATGCAAAGAAACACCTAAATACTCAGTAAGTAGTGAGTGGGCCGCAAGCATTAACAGCTGTATCTGCTGCTATGCTTGGTGCTTAGGAGTGCAACTTGGATCATTTTGCTGATCAGTCTAATTGAGATTAGCACATGTGATAATACATGCTGAGCCCTCTGGGCCTTTGCTCACAGATGGACAGTATGATTTTAACACCTATGATCTGGCTCCATGGGGTCACTACAGTGCAGTGATAGAAGGGAGCAGTGACACAGCATTTGCAAACAAGAGTGCTGCCAGGTTGAGGGCATTTTACCAGGACCAAAGGCTGGTGATGAAGCACTCTGAAATAAAATGCCAGGCTGAAATGTCAGGCTTTCTCTAAGCCTTTTCTGTCTGAAACCAATATTCACATACTTTTCCCATGGATTTTCACAGCTTTGGATCTAATTTCAGGCTGTAAGTGAAATGATCAGATTTTAGGTGCTCAGTTTCCAGTAGCTCCCATGGTGGGTTTTTTGTTTGTTTTTGTGGGGGTGGGAAGAAATTTGGTGTTGGGACCATACAAATGTTGGTGTTTTGAACTTGCACGGGCAGTGCTTTATTTACCACTTGCTCATTTTTCTTCATGCAAATACCAGTTTGTTGGTTAACACCTTTCTCTGTGCTGAAATACGAAGATTTCAGCAGTGCCTGAGGGACACAATCTCTGACATACCTCATTTGGCCAAGGGGTGGCCCACCTGCACTTGTCCAACATTCCTGTCCTTGCTGATCCCTGGTACTGATCTTTCTATTGTCTGCTGGGGCCAGCTACTGCTTTCTGCATTCCTACACAGTAAAGATTTATTATTCAGAGCTACTTTGGGTTACAAGACAATAAAAAAATTCCACCTGCACCTTTAAAAAGTTCCATTGTACAAGTGAAAGTCAGACAGACTTGAACACAAGAAGCAGCTCTTGATGATAACTTTAAAGGCTGCTCAGTGTAAAGGCACATTTCCGCGAACCCTGCAGTTGGCAGCACTAAACAATCTGACTTTTCAGTCCTTCTCAGATTCTGAACACGTACATTCTTCTGTTACTTTCAGTTTACAAACTCCTGCCACAAAGTATTTTAGCCACTTCCCTCTTTTGGTAGTCTGATTGCCCTTTATGACTTCTAAAATTATTGTTTTATCATTTCCAGAAAGGTGCCCTCTAATACAAAGGCAGTAATAAATAAACTGGGGGAGAAAAATGACATCACAAGACATAAATTCTTAAAAACTGATCCACTTTCAAGTTAAAATCCTTCATGTGCTTCCATTCAGATTCTGGTTACACATTCAGCCAATTCCATCTGATGCAAACTTAAGGCCCGGAACACTTCATGACAACGCAAACACTCACCAGATATCACAGTCAGCAAAATATTTGATTTCTGCAAGAAAAGTGTGCTTTGAAAGTGTATGCAAGACTTGTCAATATATGCGAGCTCCCTTGGAAAACACTTCTGCCAGAGCACTATTCAGTACAGTTAAGGTGAGAAAGGAGGCTGTCACATTACCTGGACTATACATTCTCCATTTCCTGGTCATGATCCTGCTCTTCTTCCTCCTCCTCGTCTTCTCCTTCTTCCTCACCTCCTTCTTTCTCTGTAGGAGCTTCCCCATCTCTTGCTATCTCCTCTACGTGGGCCAGCATGTCAGCCATTAGAGCTTCCTCCAGCCTCTTCCGCACCTGCTGTACCAGCTCCTCTTGCTTCCTGCCCCAAATCAACCAACACTTACATTAATTCTCAAAGCTACTTCAAGCAAAAGAAGCACTGCTCATAGAGAAGGCTGGGCAGAAGAGCAGGACTTGGAGAGAGCTTTCTGCAAGAGCTGCACCATTAAAAAAAGAAAGCCTGGCATTATACTTCAGAGTGAAGCTGAAAGAAACACCTTAATTTTCCCATTTAATATTTCAATTTTACAGTTCCTTTTATCTCAAAGTCACATAATGCAACGTAAAGAATTGGTCAACAAACTGCAGCGCATGGGACTGCTATTTCATCTCAGCCACAGGAAACCAGAAAGCTATAAACAGACTGTTTTTCCTGGTCATTCATGTATACATCACACCCCGCAAACGTCATCCCGTAGTTCAAAAAGATTGACCAACTGAACAGTCAAAACAATTCCTGCCTTTATACATTGTTAATGAATGTGAAGTAGTGGGGTTTCAGGTTTGAGAATGGAATATACCAAAGACATTACCAAGTGCTTAAAGCTGAATCTGACCAACCCTGATTTGCTGAAAGCAAGCTGTAGCTACATGAATTACATCCTTGTTCACCACCATAGCAGTGGCTGATGCTTTTGGTTGGTCCTGTGCTGACACAGAAGAGTAAGATCGTGAAAATACACTTAGTGTTTCCCCAAGAACTCCTTTTCTTAAGAAAACCAATGTTACTCAAACTCAGGTATCTTTTTCAGTTAAAGGAGACATACTGATAAGAAGAACAAATAAGAACCTGAAACCTCAGAGTAACTAACCATGCTCAGAATAAAAAATAATGTGCTTTAAGTACATGCCTGTGTGAGAACTGTGCATAATGATTTTTTTCTACCTTTCAGATAAAGACACATTCAAAGCCATGCTCCTCTACCAGAGGCTTCAGCTTGCCATTGAAAAGAGAGTACTGTTTTACCAGAAGAAAACTTCAAGACAATATCTGCTATTTCTGATTAATACCTAATATCTTCATCAGTCACCATAAATGCTTTGCAAAGTGGCTGTGAAGTGTTGAGCCACACGCCAGGATTCTTCTCCACGGCTGCAGACAGTTGGCCAGTGATGGGCATGGTGCTGGTGTGCAGAGCACTCGCTATGGCAGAGAGAAGGGTCTCATCAGTGCAACCAGGTCCAACCCCTGCAAGGCAGAGAAGTGACAATCAGCACTGCATGTGATAACAAACAGCAAATCAAATAGAAAGCACTACTTAAATGTTAACGGCAAAGCAGGTACTGTTATTTAGAAAGTCAGCATAACAGAAATCTCAATCCTAAATAGTTCTAATAGCACCTGCACAACTCCCACCAGTGTTATTTAAACCCAGATCAATCCCTCATTGTGCCACGTAAAACACAGCCTGAGAGTGGAAGCGGTTTAAACAGGCGCCGCTTCTGGAAAACAAACAAACAGAAGTCAAGAAACTTTGCCACTTCCTCTCATTATGCTGCTCTATCCCCTAAGGACAAAGGGAGGTCACAGGACACTAACAGCTGCTGCTGGAGGAGGAGTGAGCTCAACCACAGCACCTCTGGATCATCACTGGAACCAACACGTCACCCCTGGAGCTAAGGGCAGGCTGATTACCTTGCAAACCTTTCGGAAGGTCCATAGTTTTCACCAGCTCCTCTGCGATGTCAAAGGCATTCAGCCCGCTTAATTTCTTCTCCCAGAAGAGCTGCCATGAAAGAAAGCACTGATTGGTACACAGAGAGAAATGGAATTGACAAACACGCCAAACACCTGCTTGCTACAGAAGTGGGCAGGGCACTGCTGCAGACAACATTAGGCTGAAGTCACTACAGAAGAGCTCTGCTGCATGTGAAGGCATGGAGCAAACCTCACTGCCCGTCAATCCCACACCTCAGCCCGATTTATTGTCTTGCAGGCTTTCCCCCTGGGAGCAGAACATCACTGCTTCTGAACTGGAGCAGCGAGACAACGCTGCTTGCTTTCATCTAAGCACACAGTATGGGACAGCGTTGTTACACTCCTATTCCTTTTCTGCTGTCTCTCACACACCGCAGAACTGAAGTTAAGGAATGTAGAACTCATCCGAGCATTATTTCACTCCTCTCCTGGTGTTTTTCATTAGAACGATCACATCTCATCCTGAATGCTGCATTACAGCTTCTCCTCAAACTTAAAGACAAACGAAGCCGTGGTTTGGTGGGGAGATGGATACTAAAGCTGGCTACAATTTCATCTCTCAATCTGCCTGTAAAAGGATGATCAGTGAATAGCTGGAATGCAATTTTTCTTGCAATAAAGAAGGTTTGCCCAGGTTTAGATAAACTACCCTAAGCCAGACACATTTCCTTTCATGCCTGTCAAAATCCAAGTGTTACAAGCTCCTAACAGAAACGAGGACTGCAAAAGCCAAAACACATTGGCTGGATATTCTCTAGCCTGTGACTTTCAAATAGGTGGGTATCACACCAGAACGTGATGGTTTATAGGAGGAGCAACAGAACTGCCAACACACACACTCTTCCTCCTTAGGAAACAATGTTAAAAACCCTGCAGCCTGGCTTTAAAACATAACCACCACTCAACTTCAGATAGATCCTAAATAACATTTCACAAAGGGAAGTTCTCAAACTTGCATAAAGATTTTAGTGTGAGATGTATTTTATAAGGTATTTTTAATGAAATCACTTTCCTCTTTGAATGATACATTTGAATGCCACCAGACCTGCAAGAGCCTAAGATATCCTGGTAATTGGTACCATTGACAGCATCTGAACAGACTAATGAAGATGAACTTCCAGTTTCCAAAAGACATAAAGATGGGCTCACGACAGGAAAGGATTCGCAGAAACCCTGGTGTGAGCTCTGCGAAGGCAGCAGGCTGTCAGCTCTCCACAGCTCTAATGAACTGAGAACGCCTTCCAAAGGCGGCTTTGAACATACCAGCCTCACTTGAACCAATGCCCAGCTTCAAAGCTGCACTGGCCCAAGTGCACTTTTTGCATCCTTTCACTTGATGAAATTAAGCTGAAAGATTTCCTTTACTATTGGTCTGTTCTTTTGCTGGCAAGTATACAGTAGGAGAAGAAAAACAACAAGCAACTTTGTCACAGTGACATTCCAAGTGAATTTCAGACCGTACTCCAAGAGGTGGAGTTAGCTAATAATGATATACCCATCTGAAAAATAGGCTCACGCAGGGGGTACCATCCCTTGCAGTACATCACAAGCACCACAGTCTGCACAGGAACAGGGATTTCTTGGAACACAGAACTCAAGCACACTTGGAACATTTTATAACAGCTACACTTGGTGATGACTTCTGCCTAAGTTTGTAGATAGGACTTAATTTCAGTATTGAGAAAATGAAGTTTTGACCAAGCAGAACTGTGACCTTAATGAAGATTGGAGTCCAGCTATAAACCCACACAGACAGCAGATGAACTGTATGCTCAAAATGTTTTCTACCCCCATTTTAAGAGTTGGGAGCATCATAAGCTCTCTGAAATCCCAAATAACCACAGACTCTCTGTCCAACGTTACAAACTTAAACCATTTTATGTTGGGACTTCTCAGCAGCAAAAACTGGAAGTTTCTTCTAGAGCTTTCGAGCTCCAGGCCTCACCTGCCGGGGTTGGTCCACAGCTTTCTGCGGATCACTCTTGACCTTATTGCTGGGATGGTTTGTGATCTTCGTGACAGGCTGTTTGAAGATGGAGGCCGTCTGCCTGACGGGCAGCGCCGTGTTCAAATCAGGTTTGCCCTAAACATTTTGAAACAAAAGGAAGGGAAAATGCCGTAAAATGTTTTATGCTTGCCAAAATACTACTACAGCTATAAAGATGTACAGCGTGCAAAAGCAGCAGCACCTATAGGCTTGAAAACTTGCCTGATCTGTATCAGTGAGACTGCTGAAAATGCACAGTACCCCTCAGATCTCACCTAAGACCTTTCAAACGTAACCACTCTTTCCCCTCTTTGACTCTGTCCTTAGACATTAGTCACCTCTTCATCTAATCCGTACAGTTTTATTTCTATTTTGACAGGATTCAGGAGTCAGAACACTGATTTCACATTTTGATACGACAAGACACTGTTGGGTCACCAAACCTAAAAGTTTTGATACAGCATTGGTAATAATTAAGAACATTTGTTATGTGGGATTTAGAGAGCAGTTTGTGAATCCAGAAGCCATCCTGACCTCTCTGGTTTTATTTACTGGCATCCAGTACTGAGTCACAACAACAGAGCTGGAATCAAATGCTTTTCTTTTTTACAGACCTTCAGTTCTTAACAAAACTCACTTTTATCAGCACTGATAACCATCAGGTTGGACTAGATGAACTCAAGTGGTCTTTCCAACCTTAATGACTCTAAGGTTCCACAGCACGACTGCACCGTAAGTTACATGGAGGACAGGAATCGTGTTCCTGAGATCTGCCCTGCTCATCTGGAAACAGCTGTGGGACATGCTTTGTTCTCAAGAACGCAGGCATACTATCTGCTTAACATATTTATTCATGAGGTACAGAAAAGTACTAAGGACAAACGCTGCTCTGAGCCATGTTGTGTGCTAATGGATCTATAAGCTTATGACAGCTGTTGGTACACATCTTCTCACCCAAACGACTCTGCCTCCTCCGTTAATCCCACAGGTGAACAACTTACCTTGGCTTGGTTGGAACAGTCGTAGCGCATCCTCTGTCTGTTCTTGTTCATTTTACTCATCAGCATTTTCCCTGTGCGGAAGTCGAAAGTGCTCAGGTCCATGGAGTTGCCCAGGTAGCGCGCCAGCTGGGGCTTGCTGCGGAACTTCTTACCGCTGGGGCTGGAAAAGCACAGAAAGAAATCAGGAGGGAGACTGAAACCCTCTGCACTGTGTCTGTTGCAAGTTGTGCCTCTCTCATCCTGAGCTCACGCTCAGCTCAAGATGAGTATTACTGCACTCACATCAACTCCTTCTCGTCATTACTGGAAGAGACGAGCAGAGCGCTGAACTTGTTGAAACGTGTTTAGAAGTAATGAGCAAAATTGAGACCAGGTATAAATGAACAGCATAATTAGCAGAATAACAGGAAACAATGGCAGAGGAGCAGTTATCACTCAGTTGTCTCCAGTAACAACACCTGTTTCTAAGGATAATCTCATTGTGTCTGAGAGGCACCATAAGTCCTCCCCAGACTCTCTGTTGTGCAGCAGCAAGGAGCAAGCAGGAAGAAGTTCACTGTCAACATGGTGCAAAGCAACGAAATACAATGCTTAACTGATACAAGAATAAAGGTCAAAACCATACAAAACTCTCCATTAACGGCAGAACAGAAGAGATTCTTTATAAACACCTGATTTTACATGGGAGACTACAAGCTGGCAGGCACACACAAACCACTCCAACTCTTGTTTTATTTTAATAACAACAGAGCCTTTTGCACTACTACAAAAAGCACTAATTGAGTCCTTTTATATTTCCTGCATAAAGCAAAAAGCAGTCAATGCACTGTGACTGCAGTGAGAACTACAGACACTGAGTACAAAGTCGTCTTCACATCTCATTTAGCATCACAACAATGCTGCTTTATTCTCTTAATTTCTCTCATTTCTGTTACTTTGCGTCTTTAACATGTCAAGTACTTTATTTTCGGAGGAGCAGAGGACAGCACTGTGCATCCAGCAGGGAAGGTGCACACAGTCTGATAAAAGCTCACTCCACGTACACCCACTGCACCTAACGCAGGTTACCTGGGTGAAAGATATTTTAACACCAAAAACTCCAGTTGTGCCCTCCCCAGCTTATCTGTTTCCCTCTATACACAGCAGTTAGCAGTGCTAGGACACATCAGTCATATCACATGGGAGCAGGATTATCTCCAAGTGCATGGTGCTGCTTTTGGGTTGGGGTAATCCCAGATATGTGTACACACATTACAGACTCTATTTGCTCCTCTGGAGGAGAGAGAGAGGTGTTATCAGCACAGCTTACACCCACTGGACACAAACGAGCACAGATGAGGTTCCAATGCCTTCTGGAGTCAGTTGGAGATCTGTAATTAAGTTACCTTCTGTTACTCCTGAAGCCAGAAACACAGCTTCTTGTTCAGAGATTTCTACTAGAAGGCCAAGAATAACTGGAAATAATGAAGCTGTCACAGGCAGAGGGAAGCAGCACTGCTTCAGCAATGCAGAACACCCCCCAGTGCTGTGGCGCTGAGATGCTAACAACCTCTCTGGGGTCTTTTTTACGGTAGCTCAAAGGAAAAAGCGTTTTTTCCACCACATTATCTACTTCTTTGAAAGCTCCATAGCAGGACAGTCTGAAAAAAGCAGTGTGAGCACAGGATTTCTAGTCCCATGGCACTGAATGGCAGGAGCAAGATAGTGTCAATCCTTCCCTTTTCAGCTGTGGCACACATTGAGCACATGTGGAATAACAGCAGGGAGTAAACATGTG
>JANHGO010002516.1:0-29760 GCA_024606505.1 Aquila spilogaster
TTTTACTGAGAGGGTTGTCAGACATTGGAATAGGCTGCCCAGGGAAGTGGTTGAGTCACCATCCCTGGAGGTATTCAGAAAGTGAGTAGACAGGGTACTTCAGGACATGGTTTAGTGGGCATGGATGATGGTTGGACTCGATGATCTCGAAGGTCTTTTCCAACCTAAATGAGTCTATGATTCTACGATTCTATATCAACTGGCAGAGGTTATTTTGTGAGCCTTGCCAAATGGGGCTTAGTAGATGTTGTCAGGATCGTATTGAAAGAAATATCCCACTCTTGTATGCCATTAAACCTCAGTCAGGAATCACAAGCCCTCCTCTGTTTGCATTTAACTGGGAAGCCCATTGGCAAAATGAACATTTCAGCTACCGCTATCATTGCAAGGATGGGATCTCCTGTACTGATTTTTCTCACACTTTGATGCTCTTAGGGAGTCTCCCCCAAGTTTTCAGAAAGACTGTGGCATCTTTAGTCTGAGAGCATATTGCTTCACATGAGTCAGGTTTGTGCTTGGCTCTAACAGTTCAGACCTGTTGATGATCACATGGGAGTCTGTATCGCGAATGTTCAGGGTGAAGGGTTTTGTACAAAACTCCCCAGGAATCACATTAAAAAGAGTAGAAGTTTTAAAAAAAAAGTCAGAGCATTAAGGCTCTCAACTTGAGCACTCAGAGTGTTTTGGTGCACAAAATGACCTGGATTTGGGCAGTAGGTTTGATAAAGGTCCAGCTGAAAATAGTGGGGAAAAAAAACTTTTTTCATTATCAGTGGGGCAGGATTAAATCCCTGTTGAACACTGACGCTGCTGAGGGAGATTTTAAAAAACCCACAGAGATGAGCTACCTATTTACTATTCACAGGTTTTTACATCTCTCTTGCTTTCTTCCTCATTCTGCCTTTCTGCTGGGAAGACTGGAAGGTGCAAAGTGAATCCAGGGACAGCCATTTTCATGGCTCCAGCACGTGAATGTTGCTCTCAGCAATTCAGGTTTACTCTTGGTGATGGGCAATGGTTTCAGGTCACTCTAGGCAGCTCAGGCACTCCCAGTTCCCCACAGATGGTCACCAATTCTGGGAGTCTCTCCTCGGGGTGAGAGTCTGAACCAGATTTGTCTAGAGTGTTAATCTCTCACAAAACCAGCTGAAATTATCGGAGACTCAACATCCCTGTTGCAGTCTTAAAGCCCTCTACCACTGGTTTGGGCCATCTCCTCACCTCACAGGGGCAGAGTAAAAATGTATGCATTGCTATGAAAGTCTCAGATAACTTCAGCAGCAGCACCACAGAAAAGTCCACAAAAAGAGAGAGCTTTATATATAAAGGATACTTTGGAAACATATATGACCCAGAAGAGCTGGCATAAAACCATGGAATAATAAAGTGAGACACTGAATAACTGTTCCTTCATTCAGCAAGTGCTATCCATCCTGTCCTCTGTGCAAGGCTGAGCTGCCCTCAAAGGTACAAGCTACATATGAGAGCAAAGAGGGCCTCTTCTACAGTGGAAACAGGCATTGCAGACAGTCTCAAGGGAAGAGCCCTGTCCAGTGAGTTCTCTGCCCCCTTGGGTTTGTCAGGAGCTACAGGAAATGGTATTCCTTACAGCAGAAAGATGGTTTTTGTAGGCAATTGAATGTACTACAACTGATAGTACTTAGGTCAGATGTCAAAGGCGGACTGGTGCCAAAACAGTGATATATGGCTGGCATGAAATGGCTTGGGGTGTCACCACCACCTTCCATCTGAAGATATCGAAGACACAGTCGGACATGAACAGATAACATCCACTAACACTTGGAAAAACAGGAATTCCAGCGTTTCCAAATATTTCTATCCCCAAGGTAGCCCCAGTGAATTAACCCCTGTAGAACCTATAAGTATGCAAGTATATTTGGTTACCAAGTCAGAAACAGGAAAACAGAAAAATAAGATTCTGACAAGCATTTTCAGGTGTGCTAAGTGACCAATTTTGCTGTCTGATCTGATGAGTTATATTAGTATAAGGGTCCTCTTCCTTCAGTATGAGTAGATCTAGCAGACACAGTTCCTTTGCTATGGGGAGTGAAAGCTGCTACTGTCACCCTCCCTGCCTCAAGGCTGCCTCTCTATACCCCAGACAGCCCTTGATTAACCAAGCCTGGGTTAACCACGTTAGACCTATGCTGTCTCTCTCCTCCCACTCTTCCGTTGCTGTGAACGTAGCTACTCGTCCATCTCCATTGTTTTGCTCCCAGGTGAGGCAAGGTCAGATCACAACATCCCTTTAGGCTCCACAGCACTGGAAATGTTTACATGCAGGAATCACTCTCTGCTGTTAAACCAAAGTGGGCTAGAGCTCACTTGCCTGAGACTGTTGTGTTTATTTCATAGCGGTGATTTTGAAACCAGATCTGTTCACATGGGAACTGTGCTGTGTGTTGGCTGCAACTATGCCCATAATCCATAGGAATCACAGGTTGGGAACAGAACATCATCTGACTCTTTTACCGGAGGTTCTCACTACCCTTTTATTATTACAATATAAAGTTAATGATACAGCCAGGCATTTAATGATCTAATTGTAATTGTCTAAGGGGCTCAGCTCTTTCTGATTGGGTGCAGACATCTCACATCCAAACTGTGAACTGGGAGTCTTCTCACTATGGTAAAAGTGAATCCCTGGTGGTTTATCTGACTTACAGGCTTTTACAGCTCAGATCTCCATATTGCATTGTCTCTCCAGAAACTGCACTATTATACATTTCATAGTTATAAGTTATCTTTACATTACATTTCTCTTCAGTTATTCAAAACAGCCCATTTTCCCAAGAAGCATTTCAAGTGCTACACTTACATAGCCCGTTTTGAAACTGGCAGGCGACAATGAAGACACACACAAGTCAGCGTAGCTTTTGCTCACATGCTTGATTTGCTGTTCAGATTCCAGAGCTGGTTTTCACGTCTGTTGCAGGGTGTCTGTCATCACTTCTCTTCAGAAGCCCAGCAGGGTATCCCAAACAATACCAGCCTTGCAATGGGGAAGAAAATTTTTTCTTCCCAAGGATTTAGTGGCAAAATCTCAAACAACAGAGTGAAACATTGTGTGTCAGAGCCCAAACTGGAGAAATAAAAAAATAAAAAAAAAACAAACAAAAAACAGCTTTTCCACCCACCCATCTTTTCCATGAGCCCGAACTCTCCCTGACTTATGGCAAGCACCCTGGAAAATACAAGATTTTTCTGAATTAAAAGACCATATGTCCCAACCACAGTTCCTTTCCAGAGATAGTCATAGAAAGTCCTCCTGTGTTCATAGTCTACTCCAGTGGGAAAAAGAAATTCTTGCTTACCCTTTCTCCTAGGATCCTATGGGAAGAACAAATAGGGAGTGGTTTCAAGGAGGACTACATGGTACTAAGCCCCAGACATCACCAGTACCAGTAATTTATAAGCAGATACCTTGGGGTCAGCTACATTCTGCTGGTACCTGTCTTTTTTCTGCAAGGAGAAAACAAAAAACAATTTTTTCTTGGTTTCAGAGACTCCCCTCTCAGCTCAGGGCATGTGCCACTGCAGTTTTGGTGGCCTGCCCATCAGACTGCTGTTATCCCAGCTGCTGGCCCCTCCGTTACAGTCATCCCAGGATCCTAAGAACCAGAGGGCCACAGGTGCCCATCTCCTCCACACACAGCTGTGTGCACAGGACCGGTTGAACATCAGCCTTCATGTCAACCACTTCCCCCACTCCCTTTTTATCTGTCAGCTCCTGCTGGTGGTACCTGTCTCACACAAAAAGAAAAAAAACCCCACTGCAGTCACTGCAGGTGGCTCACCAGGCCAGGGTGCAAGCGCTCCAGCTGAGGACCGCTGCATGGCTCACCTTGCGCCCTCACCACCTCTGCTGCAGCTCTAGGAGGAAGATAAAGGTAACTCCAAAATGCTGCTCTCCTTTTCTTAGGAACCTAGCCCAGATGCATGCCCCTTCCAGAAGCTTTTTCAATCAGCTGCCCATACAGGGTCCATTTAAAGTCCCCTCGCACCACTTCTTAATCATACCTAGTATCTGCTGCATTGTGCCTGGGAATTGAGGAAACAGACCCCAGGTTCCTGAATTATAATGATTTCTTTGCAGTGATTTGAGGCTGTCTCAGCAAAGCTTTTTTTTCAGGGAGATTGAGGAACATCATATTCATCTGTGGGCTCCTAATCCCTTTAGACTAAAGACTACTTTCAAGAGTTTTTTCAAATTACTTTCAACTTCTTTGGTTAGATCTTGCCGGAAAGAATCCACGGAAGATCTTATCTGAACCCTGGCATGCAATGACCTTGTTGCTCCATTTCATCACTGGTTCTAGGGTCACGTTATTAGGGATATTACTGGGAATTACAGGATTATCTTAGGCTTCCGGATACATTTTACATTGACTAATTTATTCTGTCTTCCCTTTCATGAATGCCTGATGTAATATATATGAGACAGAGGGTTTATAAGACTCTAAAGGTATTAAGCTTTCACCTAATCACTATTGTTTGAGGTCTTATGGAAACTCAGCCTGATCTGCAGCTGGGTATTACTAGTATCTGACCCCAGACATGTGATGGTACATTAAAAGTGCTAGTAAAGTATCTGGTTAGCAGATTCATGAAGGGAAAGTTAATGAACTAGTACTCTATGTATGCCGCTGTGCGTGTAAGTTATATCTGGCTGCCATGTGTGCCCAGAAGCAGTTCTTTCTCAGACTATGCTGAAAAGCTCTGTCACCACAAGTCAGGCGCACCCTTGATACTTTTCATAAGGCTCCAGAGGAAATTAATGTTGGTTCTTCCAGGTTATAGCTTTTATATGATAAAAAAAACCTACACCAGCTGTATCATATGGAAAACAGAAACAGATCAGAACTGAGACAGGTAACATAATCCACATGCAACTGATAATTCAAGCACAGGTCTGATGTGCAGCATTTGACAGAATGATAGATGAGGCCAGGGTTTACCTCCTTAAAACATCCAATATCAGTGGGAAAAATGAAAGCAACACAAAAATGTGCAGCCTGATCGTGACTGAAGGCGAGCTGTAAAAAGGGAATAATTGTTATTGAAGGTGACCTTTCAGTCTGTAGTAAAGTCCCTTGTTATTTCAGTGTGCTTTATGCTATGACATATGTGACCAATCTGCAGGTATCAAGAGATTTTCTGTATACCACCAAGCTCCGAATTATTTGGTCCTGAAGATGTAGTGGATATACAACAGCAATGCATGCTGTACCCTTGTCAGAGTTGCCAGCCTTATGCACAGGACTGAAAGGCACTCAGTTAACAAGATGACTGGATGCTTAATAAATGTCTCGATGAGACAGAGAGGTAAAAAGCTTGGAGGTCACTCCCATGGTGTTACCCCAATATCAAACTGGAATAACGCAGCAGTGAGTCAAACCGAGGACACATTAAGCAACTAACATGAGGGCTCATTTCTTGATGTGCTGCACATGAGACTGGTGAGAGCATCAAAGTGAGCCCTGCAGACAGCATTTTGGGTGAATCGTCCCTTCTACCTTTTAGCTACTCATTTGCAGACCCTTTTTGTGGAATAAGGCAAGACGAACTATACATAGAAGGACAGGCTGTGTTTTATGGGAATGGAGGAGGTGTACTTGTAGTGAAATCCATCTTGTGCCCAAAATCCAGTCCCAAATTTTTCAGTAATTTTCTGTACCAGTAGCATGTAAATGCATCCCTTAGATTTTAATGCAAATGTTAAAAATATTCAAGTATAGCTGTACAGAATTTATCATTGTCCACATAAAAATTCCTCTTCAGGATCCACCATTTCCCCTGTATCCTCATTTGCCGTTTTCACTGTCTCTGGGTTTGTCTCACCAGAATTCTTCTTTTAACCTGGTTTCATATCAAAGAAAGTTCTATCTTCATTAACACACAATTTAACACAGAGAGAATGAAGATTTATGACATCTCATCTGCCCAAAACAGGAAATATTCTACCAACGCAGCTCAGCATGTCTGCAACTGCAAAGTCACTGAAGTTCATTGTCCCCTGTCATGAAAAAGATCTCAGTTACAGAGAAGGTCCCATACTTTGCCAAATTTATAAATCTTAGAATTTTTGCATGGCTGAACTACTTCACCAATACAAAATGAAGGCCTTGAACCAGGGCTCTGCTATTTCAAACAAGAAATGAATTGTAGTTCTCAGATACTACAGCAACAAGCATGGTGGATACACCTGGCTTGGCATGTAGAAGTCAGATAACAAAATTTAAATCCCCATTCTTTTGATTTTTGGCTGTTTGTTGTCACCCAGTGCATTACAGTTTGAACCTTCTCCCTCATGCATGATGCAAGTAACCCAGCTTGGCGACAAGGAGACCGGGGCAAACAGCACTTGCTTCTCACAAGCTACTGAATTGCCATGCAGGCAGGGCCTTGGTGCCAAAGCAGAAACCGGTTCCTTTTTCTTTCCAATTCCCTTCTCTGCTAAGCAAAGGAAAGGGAAGGGTAGAAACACTCACAAGGAAGATTAACATGTCACTGATCCCATCTTCCCTTTCTTTTTCTGACTGACTGTGTGCTCCCATCACAGCCCGTCAGGTGGACAAGAGACCGTGTCTGTGGCAGGAGCTCCAGCATCGCATGGTGGGAATTCCAGGGAACCTGCTTGCCGCCTGTTTCGCCAGAACTGGCATTGTCTGTGGAAATGAGTCCACCAAGTTAAAGGTGAAATAAAGTAATCTGAAGTGATCAAGGCTTTCTATATCTACATTTTTGAATGGGATATTTAGACTCTTCATTCCTAATTATTTTTTTTATCTTGAAAAAAATCTTGTACAAAGTGAAAAGATAAAAAAGATCTTCCCCCCCTCAAATCCTAAAGGAGGACCTTTTGAACCTGCTGACAGCCTCAGAAACAGACTCTTAATTCAGAGAAGTGACAACGCAGTTCATACTCCAGAACTCAAACTAAAAACAATTCATCAGATTTATGCCTGGCCTGATGCATGCTCTCCTACCTCATAAATGCATTACATGTGGCATCTAGGAATAAAGTGTTCAGCCTCAAAAAGGAAGAGGAAATACACACGAATGAAACCTTGTGTGGGAATAGTGAGTGTTGTTCTTCCCTGCTTAGCAGTCTGAAAATGCTGCTTCAGCTTTGGCTATGTTTTCTCAACTTTAGCTGCACTATGACCTCAGATGACCCAGACTGCTATGAATCTGGCCACTGTACATTTGGATCCAGAATACTAAACAAACGGTGTCATTTTCAGCCAGTGCTAAATCCAATCTGACCTAGATAGAAAAGCCCTTACATCCCATTGCTAATCCCTTCGGTTCCATCCAAGCAGTGAAGGCTGTAAGCAAACAGAGCACACAGACTTTAAGAAAAGCAGGCAAGCAAATCCGAGTTTCACAGAAATCTGAAAACTCAGACTTCAGGAGATCAACCCAAATAATACCAGTCTCCATATTGTCTAGAAACATATTTCTCTGTATTGCCCAAATGCTTTCAGACTGTGAAAGATGGCAAACAGATTTTATCTTTCTTCACTGTCTATCTCTCTAGGACTGGACTGGAGCAACAATGGATTTACTATCTCTTTCTGGTCTTCTAAAAAGGTACACCTTGCATGAATCTTCCAAGAAGTTAAAAAGAAAAGTTACAATTTTAAAATATTTTGCTTCAACATGCCAGACATTCCATTTCGCGTTTTTTCCCTTAAAATCATGATTCTCAGCCACAGGCACTTCATCAGTATAGAAAGCGCTGATTTTCCCACAGTCTCTCCAACAGTCAGACAACAAACCTGCACCAAGATGGTTCAATTTCATTGGAGTCAGCACCTACTAAGCAATGTGGTTTAGGTTTCTTTTAAGCATTCAAGAACGTTTTTCATAATAATGCCAGATGGCCTTGCAATCAAAACCTTTGCATTCAGCCCTTTACCTCCAAAGTTGCTGCTGATAGTATATGGATTTGAATTTGAATACACAATACAGAAGCTGTTTCAGATTTTCTCAAAAAAATAAAACAAATTACTTCTATAGCGACAAATTTTCCAACTGCATTAACTGTTCTCTGGCTTCCCTATACCTTTCCAAATATTATGTGAAGAAAAGAGAGAGAGACATAAGAAAGAAAAATTTCTTGACTACCATCACAAAAGAAATTGTTCCTTAATTACAAACAGGACACCCTTAAGCTGAGAACTGAAGAGAAAGGCAATCTATACAACCTTTCCCCATCATTTTGCTTTGAAATATGGGGTAGGCAGAACCAATTGATGTGAACAGATTTAGTAAGATAAACACCAGTGGCAACTTTTTATATTTAACAACACTAGGCCTTCTCCAGGACAAAGAATAGCAATGAAAATACTTGTTATGTACTCTTGCAAAATGTAGCATGTATTTAAAAAGAAAATATTTGCTTATCACTTGTGGCTGTATAATGTCAAACATACGGTAGCTACATGATATTTTAACCTTACCCCCAAGCTACAAGGAAATTGAGTAGATAGTTGGTTTTCTAGTGTCTTTAAAGTAACTAAACATGAAAGGTCAGACTTAGGCAGAACAGTAGATAAGCTACCCAACAAGGCCAGTAGGGCTGAGGAAGCATGCTCATGTGCAATGGATATCTCAATGTTTGCTTAGAAACATGTCATAAATGTAACATTTAGTGATGGTTTAGAGTACTCCACATGAATAAGTAGTGGAATCTACACAGGAAAGAAAAGGATATGAGAGACTGATTCAGAGAATAGAAAGATGGCTGCATTAACACTCTTAGACCAGTTTCAATTAACTTTATGATATACTACCATAGTTACTGGTCTTACGATCATGCTTTACAGTAAATGTAATCATATTTCCCATAGATGGCTTGCACTGAGACACCCAGCCTCAGAACAATATCCCATATATATTTCAGCCACAGTGTATTAGCCCTTTGTGATGACAAAGTGATGAAATGGGGAAAATGTGCCTGGATGTGCCTGGGCTGGACCCAGCATCCTCTGAAGTCAACCAAAATAAGTTTTCCACAGGCTCTGACGTAAAACTCAAGAAGAAACATAAGCACAATTTGAGGTGCTCACTATTACAATTTGTAAACTTGTAATAACTGTTGGAGGGAAATTGTCTCGCAAGTTTGTTTCATGCCAATACAGAATAGTCCAATGTTTTGGAGAAAGAGACACAGGATTTAAAACTCCACTATTCAGCGATGGTGCCCAACACGTCTGGAAGGCAGGATGTCTCAGAGAGTGTAACGAGTCCTACCATGGTCACTCACCACCAGTGTATAGATAGGACGTTGCAGTGAAAGGGTACTGTTCTTCAGGCAGGTGGTTGTCTCACAACAGGAGAAATCTCATCAAAGATGGTGTTGTCTAGTCGTGAACTCTAGAAAATTTTTGTCTGTTCCAGTGGAGGTTTGGTAGGGTAGAACTCAAAGAGAATGTCTTCCCCTCGTTAAATTGTTTTTAGAGCGCAGGATCCTGCATCGGAACTTGCACCACAGAGAGGCTGAAATATTTCCACTGAAAAAGGTAAAGATTTAAAAATATTTTTTTTCTTTGCAGATAGATAGATATGTGGGTATAGGCCTGTCACAAAGTTGCCTTGCAGCTAATTACATAACTTTTTTTTTTAATCCCATATCACCACTGATAGCTATACATTTGACTGCTTTGTTCTGAGACCACTTGAAGCAGTAGTCACTAACTGTTGCAGTTTACAAATTTGCGGTGGACAAGACAACTCATATTGCAAGTAAAAAATTACAGCTTTCATTCAAACAAATCACACACAGATATCCCTATTTTCTTTCTGTGGTTCATGGAATCAAAAAACACCTCCCTCACCAAGCTACAGAAAACACTCCCAAAACAATACTGTTTGTCAAATAAGCTCAGTAGGACTGCATCCACAATTTCCAGGTCCCTCTGTAGCTGCTCTTCAGCAGCAACAAACGAAGCTGCACAACAGCTCGGCAGGACTGCAGAGCTAGTACTTGGCAGTGAAGCAGTCCCTGTCCCCAGCCATGCTCCAAAGCTGTCCTGAGACCTTTCACATGTGCCATCTCAGTGGAGCAACATTCACAGGGACACAGGAATGGGATTCATGGGACAGAAACGTCACGTGCCTCCTTCCACCATCATCCTGAGCCAAAGCCTGTGCTATACTTCCGAGAAACAACGGTGACTGGACCTTAGAAAATCGCTAATTTAATGGAGGTGCAAGTGCCAATTTGAATAAACTCTGTTTAATCTGATATTCCCTCGTTGTAAACCTGTGATACTGTACTTCGCCTGAATTTTGATGAAATTTTATTTAACTGAAGTTTTGAGTGTTCCCCCTGACTTCCATAAGTTTGGGGTTTATTGTACACCAGTCAGTTCTCTCACATTCAGCATACAGTGCCTGTAAATTTCAGGTTAATTAACTCACATCTGGTTTTCCACAAGCAGAAATAGTAAGTTCTGCAGCCAACTATTATTACTAGCTAAAGTGCTTTGTACTCTCACTTGTCTAGGGATGAAACTAGTGCATCTTTGATTTTAAAATCTATATTCTTAAAGTCTGATGCCTTGTTAGAAGGCCAAGGGTTATTAATTTCAAAAACAGAAGGTAGAGTTTAATGAGTAATGAATAGCAGCTGTTGGAAACAAATCTTTGTAGCCCTGGGACCGTCTTTCCCTATGTTACAATTACACTTTGATTGACCTCAACAATAACTAACAAGCATGCCCAGCTGGATCATAAACCAAGTATATACTATGTCCAGATATGGTGTAAAATTTCACATCAATGAAACACTCACTGTCAGTCTAACTTTGTCCCATCATATGTCAATCAGACTTACAAATAAACTTATTAGAGCTGGGACATGCGATTTCCTAGGGAATAGAAGTTCTTTACTGGCAATGAACGCACAGTTTAGAAAAATCATGAGTACATAGGGATGGCTCTACCTCTGAAGAAAAGCCTTTTGTCATGACAGACGTGTGGGGTTTGTTCACTGTGTGAATATGTAAGGGCTTTAAGAAGGAGAGGCAGTTTTCCAGGTTGCCTAAAACAGCTATATCCCCATAGTTGGGAGGCTGAAAGCAGAAAAAAAATTAAGTTTGGGTTTATCGAGCGTCTGACATATTTTCTCTATGAAAGAATGTGCTGCACTGGGACCTAGTGTTTTTGAGGGTCTGTGGGTGGGAGGCCCGTGGAGTTCACTGGGGGTTCAGTGCCTCTCTCCTGTGGACAACCACATAGTGCAACACCTACATTTGGGATCTGTCTAAACAAATGGGAATAAAAATGCAGGGACAAACTGTTTATACACACAAAACCAGAAAAATCTGGCTTGTGCTGTTTGGTGGATGGATTACTCACAGTTTTACATCCTGTCTTATCAGATAGGAACTTTGGTCTATAGCCAAACAATATTAGGGATGAGCCACTGGTGAATAAAATACTCCAGCCTTGGGATTTATATATACTCACAGCTTTGTAATGCCTTATCCTCCGTCTCCTGACAGTTCCAGGTGAAACAAACAGAAAAGCAACAGATCTTTCTCTCGTCAAGTGACTGGACTTCTCCTAGGCTTCCCATTTAAAACAGCTATGTATTATTATTTCTATTATTATTTCTATTGCTAAACACTTACACTATTGTTTGTCTCTGCTTTCTTTTCTCCAACTAACACTTCTGCTCTGTAATGGCGCATCACTGATCTCAGTCTTCAAGAGAAGTCCTGTTATCAGGGTTTCCTGATCTCATCCATCTTTACATAGAACTTCTTTATAGATTCTTATCTGATCTCAAAAATTTTGCTCAGGGGAGTAAATCCCAGTACCAGGGAATGAGTTGTATACTCCCACTGATTTCAATTGAATCAGAAATGGAATTAATTAAAATGCAGTTGGTAATGGCCTGAGTTCCAGCCACATGATTGCAGGTATAAATTGTAGTTACGGTATCATTTAAAAAAAATATACTGTTCTTTCTAGCATAAAGAAAAAGGGGAAAAAAAAAAAAAAAACCAAAAAACCAAAAAAAACAACCACTCACCAGTAGGTAAAATTACACTCCACCACCAGCATAAAGCAAACCCCCAGTACCTCACACCATCCCCTACCAGGTCATCAGGCAGACAAGCTGAGCTTACAGCACACACTAACTTTTGACAGACCCCAGCCCAGGTGGATGGATTTGGGAAGTGAATTCCAAAGCCGAGGTCAAGTGTCTCTGGCTGATCTCAGTTACAAGTGCTGCGCTGCAGGAAGGGAAGCAGCCTCCTGGGTAACCATTTGGGGCTTTATAGGTTCAAACTAACACCTTGAATTCTGCCCAGGAACTTATTAACAACCAGCAGAGCTGATCTAAAGTGTTCTTGGCATGAAGCTCCACATTGTGCACCAGCTCCAGTTTCCAAGGGTCTCAGCACACAGCCCCGTATGGAGTGCATGGCGATAACATAATACGGTGTCAAGGCGTCAAAGGCATGGATAACTGTGACAAGGTTTCTCCGCCAGACAGGAAAGGCCCATTTTTCTTAATAGCAACATAGGGGGGAAAAGACGTGGATATTTTGTCAAAGACTTTTCTCAAAGTGTTTTTATGCCCTGGACACCACTAATCTTGGAGCCCTTATAAAAGTTCCATTATGGACCTGCCCTGTGCTTTGAGAATTTCCTGACCTCACCCTGATGAAATTAATAAAGTTACCTAGGTGTGAAAGCAGCGTGGGGGGTCACATCAGCCCCCAAACTCCTCAGGTGTAAAGATTAGCTAGGATATACTAGAGAAATTTTAGTGGATAGAATGTCTGTCTTTGTTCTCCACAGAGCTTATTTCTGCCATGCCCCATTGAAGGTTTATGGAGGTCAGCAAATTTCTCCCCATTCTCAATTCAGGACTGAGCTGTACCAAGTAGTATTTTTTGGAAAACCTATTTAAAATCATATATAATTGAGCTGTTTTTCTCCACATTTCTTCATTTGATACTTATTTTCTGACTGTAATTATATAAACAACTCAAATTACTTTAGGACTGGAGAAGAATCTATAGTAATACTTCACTTTGCTCTAACAGACTTGCTGAACCAAAAGCAATAAACAAATACTGTAGAGTAGATTCCTACATACATAAAGGCAATTTGAGTCTCAGATAGTCCAGGTGCAAGTGTCCAGCACAAAGTTGGGGACACAAGCTCTGACACACACAGACTGTCTGTGTTACTGGTTTATGAGCAATAATATGCAGTAGGGATGCAAACTATTCTAGACTGAACTAGTCAATGAACTAAAGTTACTAGATACGCAAAGCAAAGTATTATTTTAGTTTCTTGTCCAGTCTGGCAAATTTAAGAATTTCCTCTACAATTAAACTGATCTATGTAAATAGAAGGCTATGTGTTGAATTACCAAGAATGCATCAGGGTGTCTGCAGTTAAGTATCTTCTTTATAAGTGTGATGAGTCAACAACATAAGGCTCCTGGCCGAAGTAACAAAGCTGGCTAAAAATCTAGACATCAAAAGACCACTTCAGTTAAAAAAGCTTTCTAAGAGAAAGGGGTCACAGACCAACAGAAAGAGTGAGTGAAAGGCTACAGAGTGGGAAAGCTTCCTCCTCCATGATACTACAAACACCAAACATTGAGAAAAATTCAAGCAGTCCGGTACCTCAAAAAAAAAAAAAAAAAAAAGACCCGTTTCTGAAGCTAAAGAATTTTAAAGTAAACACAGCTTCAAAAATGTAGCTTTACTTTTAAATCCACTTACTCTATACTACCTAGCTAGAAGAGAACTTCAGGTCACTCTCCTCCTCTTGGAAGGAATTAAAATGAAGGACCAGAGCTCAAAACTGTTCCCACAGAAATGGTTGCACTGAGACCCAGATACACAACAAGAAATGACCTGAAAGGCAGAAAATTGTGTCATCAGGAGGTTCTCCCATGTCTTTTCCCTTACCTGGGAGGGTATACGAGTTGGAACCCATCTTCAAGCCCTCGTTTTCTCTGAATTTTCAATTCAAAGAGAAATTCTAGACTATGGAGAACTGTGCAACAAGTGAGTGGAATGCAAATCCTGAAGGATACCAGTTATTGCTATGCAATGGCTCAACAGAAAGCCCATGTGTTCATTCAGAACTGGTGATTTCAAACAGTATCCATCACATTCACAAGTTCCCAGAGTCTCAACTCAGAGTCTTTGGCAGAACGAGAATGGGAACAGAGACCCTCCCACAAAACAGCATGATTCCAAGATGTTTTAGCAATAGTATCGTGCTTCGTATGGTATAAACATTGCTCCAGGCAGCTAACCTGCAGACAGAAGTTCCTTAAAAAGGTGAATGCTCAGGTTTTACTAAAGTAAGCTCCAACTACTATGAAGATTATGGCTAAACCACTGAAGAACTTAACAGAGCCAACCACCATCCACTCTCAAAATCTCTGCACAGAGGTGACCATTCCTTTAGGGCTTCACTCTAACAGAGACAAATAATTTTAGATATTATCTGAAGGCCCTGAGAATATAAAAAGGCAAAGTCTTTCTCATGTTGCTGTTCATTACCTGAGCACAATAGCCACAGATATGAGGAAAGAAGAGGTGCCTACATACATCACAACCAAATCTTACAAAACACCCACAGAATTTACATGAAATACATCTAAAAATCTGAACATGTCTACCTTAAGATTTATCCCACTCCTATTGGGACAGGCAAGTACTTGTTCCTAAGCCTATTATTACTTTTGGTTTTGTTAAGTAAGTAAGATCCCCTGCCTTCACCAACAAATGTTGAGACAATACAAACGTAAAATTTCTATCCTATACATCTTAATGTGTCTTGTATGTTGTACCAATTCTACCAGTGCCTACTCTACCTCCACTGTAGGAAGAAAACATACAACTATTTGGATTGGATTTGGCAGGACTGAAAATAAACTGTAAAAATATTATGGAGATTATTAACCAGTCACATAGCACTGGAATCCAGAAACACTGATCTAGACAAACAGAAAAGTTTCCATTTGGCAAAGAAGAATACCCTGTATCAAAACCTGTTGAGATGCACCGTATAGATACAGCCACAGTAAAAATGCACATGATATTGATTTTGTAAATACAGCTCCACTTCAGAAGAACCCTGATTTTAACTGTGACTGACAGAAGCCCAAAACAGTGAGGTTTAAGAAGTATTTGCCATAAAGTTGAAATCTTTCCTCCACTGACAGCAGCAAATATTTTTACATTAGGTTATCAGTTCAGACTTAGCTGACTGTTTGGGCACCAAACCAAAATAGGTTCTTCTTTTGCTGAGGCATTAAATAACCTATCTTGAAAGTATCAAAAGACAACACACAGAATTTGAGGACCGGTTTTACAGTATTCATGGACTTATCTAAAAGAAAGTCCATCTACTACAGTCACTAGAAAAAAATAAATAAATGCAGGAAATGCTACATCATACTACAGAAATATCTTGAAAGTGTTCTTTAAAGAAAAAAACCTAAAACTCTTACCAAGTACCTCCACATTAAAAGAAAACAGAGGTCAGATGTGAATCTAAAGAATAGCAAGTTAATAAAGTATCCTCCTCCAAGCTTCCAGGAGAAGAAAAACAGAAGGGGGTGTTAAATCTTTGAATAAATCTCCAGTAAACACAGCCAGAAATGATGCTGCCTTTAGCCACATGAAAGAGAATAGAAGGATTTCTCTTTTTAAATTAGTCTTTATTGTCTGCTTCATAAATTGTGATCACATGTGGTATTTATTACAATGAAATTTTATTGTTGCTATAGCCCTCTTGCTTGCATTTGGTGCTTTCTTTTTATTTTAAAAAGAAAAATGTCCAGAATTCCTTCGGTTCTGTGACTGAAATTTTATGGCTGTGCACTCACGGTGACAACCAAGGAGCCTGGGTAAAATACAATATACACATTTTTAAGTTCAGATTCAATGAAGTAGAAAAGAGTCTAGATAGTGTTATCCCATCTCTCCATTTCATCCTCACATAGACATCTTTTTATAGGTAGGATGGGAATTGAAGTCTAACAAGATTTTTCTGTGCCTGTGTAACTTCAGGACTTGCACTCCTTATTCTAAAGCCCACCAGAACCATTCCATTAGGCACAATTATTTAAGCCTTTCTACAACTGACCAAACCCTTTACAAACTTGCCAAACAGGCAAAGCCAATTCTCAGATTGACACAAATTCACCTCCCCACTGAGGCCATGAATCACCACATATATAAAACTAAAGAGAGACACTGATATGACCGCGGATAAACACATTCCTCACTTTTTTTTTTCCAGTTGGAAATTGACCCACGTTTGGTTTGAATTAAAGATTCATCGCACTGAAACAAATAACTAAGTGGAAAGATATGAGTCCCTTTGAAGAGTGTGCAAATCAAATTTGGGTGATAATTAGCAGCAGACAATTGAAACCTACTGTTTATTTGCACAGAACCTGATGTTACTGAAACACGGCTTGAATTCAGGCATTCTGAGAACCAAGTGACTGAGTTTTCAGGAATTAATTTAACAGTTTAATATCTGAGGTGGAAACAACCATGCTTTAAACAAAATGAGACAGATGTGCTCAGACCCTTCATTGCAGCTACTGTCCCCTACTGTACAGTTACTACACTTTCAAGACTTTATATGCCATAATTTTTTTCCCCAGAATACTCCTCTCTTGGGAAAGTGATGCATAGGGATGCCGTAATTGGAAAGAAGAATAAGCTGCTCATAGTCAAGTTACAATGAAGTATTACCTCCTATAATGTCTGCCCAACTTAGTCCCTGTTTGTTTAACTTTGTTTGCCAGGGAGCATAAATACATGTGTCATCAGCTGCATGTTTGGCAAACCAAGCAGTTTTTTCTTGGGATGTGTTTGGCCTCAGCATAAGAGGAAGCACAACTTTGCAGCACAAGTGAAGATGAGAAAAATGGCTCTCCAGCACAGAGCAGGCTGGAGTAGCAACTCCCATAAGATAGATTTGGCCAGAGATTTGGCCAGAGCATTGAAGTGAAATTTTGGTGTATTTTTCACTTCACCACATGTTTTATAGATTATTTTTTTCAGTCAGCCTGAGCCACCAGCAAATAAAAGAAGGCCTGATAAAGATTTTTAAAAGATTAGAAATTATAGCATCTTTGTGTTGAAGGGAACTAGCAATCGGGATAATGAATTACAAAGGAAAGAAATGCTGTTGCAAGCTTTAAGACACAGATCTTCCTGTATTGGGAGACTGGTCCCAGTTTGAGCTACTAAAGGCATCACTCCAAAAGAAGGAGACAGCATTCATTTCACACTCGCTTTTATCTGCTGGAGTTCTGAACTATGCCAGTAAAATTTGATTCCTACTGCTTGTTATTGCCTCATTTTATATCAACTGACCATGACAACAGGGCTGGAGGGACAGTCATTAGTGCAGCAGAGATGGCAACACCTCTCCCACACAGGTCACTGGCAGTGAAGCAAGAGCAACATCCCAGGTCGTGCGTGCTGGAGGCTGCTGGGTGGCTTTAAGAAGCACCGAGGGCACCTACTGAGGGGCACTGCAGGTGTTCCCAGCCCTGGGCATGGATCGGCAAGGAGCCATCCCCCACCGAGGAGAACAAGGACCAGACCAACACGCTGGTCCTCACTCCAGCCCAACCCTGTAAGGGAAGCCATCAGAGCTTTCTCTGCAGGTCCCCATTGGTTTTTGCTCTGAGCCTGCTGTTGCTGGAGAATTTGAGGCAGTCCCTCCCCTTCTCACCCAGACAGAAAACAGAGTGAAGCTTTAAGGCAACTGCTGTTCCATCTTGCTAAATGTGACTTACCTCCCATGTAGGTATTTCCCAACTTGACTCCTGTATCAATAATACAATTGCAAAGCCAACGTGTTCTTTCAGGTCTCTGGAGATAAGTTTTGCCTCTTCTGGGACAGCTAACTCAAATAATTTAGCACAGCTCCGGAGATCAGGTTTCTCTGGCCAAGGTTACGTTCTTCAGGATAAATGCATTTTTCTTCAAGTAGTTTGGAGGGTGTTCCCGTGTATTTACCCCTCCTCCCAGAGAAAGCACATTACTATTAAATTTCCATGTTACTGAAGCACAGTGATTTCTGTTAAAGCTAAGATTCTATTAATCATAACTACAGTCACCTGAATTTTAAGCCTCCAGAGACGAATTGGGGCTTGGTCATCTGACTGACTGACCACACTAACAGATTGCCACTAATCAACCGAGTCTTCAGTAACAAAACGTAATTCTTTTAGCTGTCACAGAAGCTAGCAAAGCTTGACTCCTGTAAACCTCTTTCAGTAAAGCTTATGTTAACATCATTTAGTTTGTCACAAGCTAACATACGTAACGAAAGAGACCAAACCTCAACTGAAGTACGGATCACATATCCAAGCTGTTAGAAATTTCAAAGTCCTGGCTATGAGCTAGATGAGTTACTATCACAGGTATTTCAATCAGAAGGAAGAAGAAATTATGGCCCTAACTGACAGAGCTATGCCGGAAGAAGCTCTCATGTATTTTGGCAAAAATAAAAATTGTTGTTTATTTCCTTTAAGGAACTGGCACAAATAATACCAGTAAACTAAAAAAAAAAAAAAAAAAATTAAGCATCAGCTAACCAACCAACCGTCTGCCCTTGCCTCCAGAAAATAAAAGCTTTGGGACGTTGTAAAATACACTCCTTTGTACATTTAAGAACACATTCATGGACATTTTCCCTGGTGGCAACACCATTTATCAAGTCTTCACCTTCCTCACCTCCCACTTCTTTCTAAGGTCACACTACAGCTCAGAGATGCTTGATTTGTGGCAACACGATGCTTGTGGGAACACAGAAACAAGCAGCTCAGAGAAAATATTTGGGCTAAAGGGAAGCAAAACGACCTTTTGTGTAAGCTCGTAACTGCAACCTTAGACAAACGTCTGCCAAGAATGGTATAGGCATAGAGGATCATGTATGGAGGATGATATGGCTCCTCAAGACCCCTTTCCAGCCTTCTTTTCAAGCAATTTACTATTTCAGTCTACAGTTCTACTCCTGTGTTCACTTATTGTAAACCACCGTAATAACATCCCATTCCAATGGCTTTTAATCTTGATACAATCGAGTTAGCCCTGTGCAACTCAGAAACAACCTTAGCACCACTGCAAACACACTTTAACACCTTGAAAAATAACTCGCATGATTTGCCATAAGATGACCAGCTAAAACAGAAGCAGTGCTGTATTGTGCGTACATGAGTATTAACAGAGATCTTTTTTCAACAGAAATTAATCAAATTGAATTTTACAACTAACCAATATTTTCTATTTTGGGCTGACCTGTTTCATCATAGGCAAAAATAAAAATCAATCGGATGACAGGGTTTAAGACAAGGAAAGGAAATTGCAAATTACATGTGTTTTGATTTTTAGGAGCTGCAAAGACTGAAAACACAGGACTCTGAGACACACAAGCTTGGGGCTAATTGTGCAAGGTAAGTCCTTCCAAATGCCACTACAGTGAACAGAAAACCTGAAACACTATTCACAAAATCAGAGCCCTTAGCAGAAACCTAGTATAAGTCACAATATTTTAATTACAGACATCAGCTGTTATTTTTCCTACTTGTATTTTATCCATAAAAGACACCGATTTTACAGTGAAATTGACCTCTAGCAGTGAACACACTGTGGCACGCTGAATCTCAGAGAACCAGGTTTACCTGCCAGCCCGGCCACTACCTTGCTGTATGACCACAGGACAGGCATTGCACAGCTGTGGGACTAAGCTTCTCCAACGGAAAAGCAGACATGATCATGTTAGCATCCTTCACGAAGCCCTTGAAGACTTCCTGATGAATCACAATATTGAAATCCCTGTTATGGTTTTTAGAAGGAGCAAACCAGCAAGAAACCTTCAGAGCCTGTCCTTGCAGCCTCCCCCTGTGCAGCCTGACAGGCTGGGTGGTGTGGGGGCTGCCCGGTGGGAGAGGAGGGGAGCAGGAGCCCTGCACAGCTGCACAGCCACCCCACAGCTGCTTCTCCACGCCGGAGCCCGCATCCCAGCACACGCCGAAGCATAAACTGCTTCCTCCACCTCGTGGAGAATCATGAAACTGATGTGCAAACCACAGTCACCAAGAACTGATAAAATACAGAAATTTTAAATCCAGAGAAATACCCCTTCCCCAGCCCAGAAAGCTCCAGAATTTTTGGTAATAGTTTCCTGTTCCACCTGATCTATCATAAGTGGTCAAAAACCCTGGTTTTGTTTTATTAGTATAGAACACCATTAAATTTACAAGAGATTTAGAGAAGCAACTTAAGAGATCACTGCTGAGAAGGAATGGTCAGATCTTAAACTTCCCTGAAAGGTATAACTTTTACAAATTGTTTTCTCATTAAAAAGTGCAGGGAGTCCTCAATCAGGGTGGTTTTTTTCATCTCACTGCACTCCAGGTTTCAAAACCTTGTACGAGTAAATACCATTGCTGTTACACAAGACAGTAACTACTAATCTGTTATTATTCTGGAACAGTTATATTCTTAATAAAAGGGGGTTTTACCTCACCTGATGCTTATCTTTGTTTCATTAGCTGTCCTGTTCTCCTGTATTTCAAGTTTACATGGAGGTATCTGATTCACCGTCTCTGCGTCAGCCACTATTTCACCAGGTTCCCTTTTACTTGATACCTTTGTAATCCCACAGAAACATTTTTTTAATTTCCTGTCTCTCAACTCACTCTCTCTCTTTTTGCTATGTTTTTTTCAGCATAACAGAAATTAATGCTTTATTCAAATTAATTTTAATAGAATATTACCAGCTTTTCCTGGCTTATTCCTGCTTCCATAGCCTCAGATTTTCTTTGCTTTTTGACTACTCACTTATCTTAAAGGGATGTTTTGATTAAAGTGTCCATACTGACATCCACCCCAACACAAAGTAGGGTACCACACAGCTGAACTAACCAAATGTACTAACTGGGTGTTAATTGCATAGCAAGCAGCAACCCATTAAAAGCAACACCCCATTAAGACAGCTGGGAGAAATTCACACTTTGCAGTACTATTGTGTCTGTGCTTACAGAACCTATACATGCTATTTCTTTCTGAAGAGTAGTCAAAATGCAGAAAAAATGGGTCTGCAGAGCAAATTTTAGCTTTTACCCAGATTCTATTGTCTAGCTGCTCCCAATTCCTTCTTCCTTCTCCTGGGAAAATAAGAATTAAAAAAAACCCAACACTCCTCAAAACTCGTTATCCAGAGGTACAAGTGATTTAAGCCTAAACCCACTCACCTGGCTGAAGGTGAAGGAGGCCAGACCCCTGCATCAGGCTCAGTGCAGTCAAGCATCCCAACAACTAAGGTAGGCTCTAACCACTGCACCCAGCCGGCACTGCGCGCCCCTGGGTTGTGAGGACACTCACCCTGGAAGGTCTACACGTTCCTACAAGCAGAAGAGGAAACAGGAGTGTGTAGTCTTGAATACAATTTTTCACAACAATCTGTACCAAAAGTACATGCAACGGTAAATAGCTGTTACCCATTGCCGGGGCTAGCTAATGATTTCGTTACCACCTTTATAGGCAGCAGTTCACTGATGGGATTTACCCTTTTCCCTGCTGTGGCTGTTAAGTGCCTAGCCAGCTGAATGGCAGATTGCTCTTTGGCTGGATCCATTACAGCACAAAGGCACTAAATAAATAATAAATTTTTATCACAAGGACTGATTTCAAGGTGCAGAAAAAGCAGAGACTCATATGTCTGAACAAGGACCTTCTAAGTTTGCCATCTGTGCTCAGAGAGCAGTTGCCAGCACTGCTTTCACCATGAGCTGAAGGGAGAGATCAAGACTGTTCTCAAGGAGGAAGCTGGCAGCTACTGCAGCAGTGGGTAACAGACTAGGTAACAGACACTGTGGGTGAGGATGGACATTGAGTATTTTTAATGGTGAAAACAGGCAAGGCCTGTTAAAATGAAGAGCACTCACTCCATCCAGCGAATGCTTTATGACTGCCTGCCTGGAGTTAGGAGCTATAGCATATAGCAGACTCCCCAACAGAGGATCGAAAGCTGTAGTGTTCAGTAACTACTCAAGAGCCAGCTCTGCTGAAGATGACATGCACTTTACTGCCAGTTGCTATTTTGGCTTCACAGAGACCAGTACTGGGATCTGGTATCTGTACCTGGGATGTACCCACGGATCTGGGAGATCGGTGCTCTCTTCCCCGCAGTCAATCAGAGGAGGAAATTTGGCTCTTGGAGGAGGCTGAGGAAGTGGGAATTGATGCTAAGCATTTTGCTAGGGGACAGACTCTTACCTAGGAAATGGAGATGCTGTTTAGACAGGGCTTTGGCCTCATTAGGCTTGGTCTAACTTGTGTAGCACGCAGACAAGCCTTTAGATAGACCTGACTATAGTACAAGGTACCCACCTGTGCTGTCTTGCACACCGAGACAGGCGTCCTTGGAAGAAGAGCAGGCAGTCATGTAGTTAAAAAGCTGTCTGACAGCCAAGGATAACTGCAGGTCCAAAAGGTAGGAATGTGGTGAATGTGTGTAAGCACATGAATGCACTGTGTGACAATGTGCATAGGGCAGTGCTAACATGTTCTCTGCACTTAATCCATGAGAGCAGAAAAATTAAAAATACGTTCCCTTAAGCAGTATAAATAATCATACAGGCACCTGTTTTTTCTAAAATACTACGCATTTGACTGGTAACAATCTTTTAACATGTTTCTGATGATATAATTCTCTTTCTAGGTCATGAAGAACTGAAGCCAATGTATTTTTCAATACACCCATCACGTGTGTGACCCCAAAAAGTTCAATTCAAAACTGCAGTCAGTGAAACTAAAGTTACATTTAGTACTGCACGCTTAAATATCCTTTCTTCACAATTTTTGCTGAATATTATT
The DNA here is from genome assembly GCA_024606505.1 of Aquila spilogaster. Classification (NCBI taxonomy): domain Eukaryota; kingdom Metazoa; phylum Chordata; class Aves; order Accipitriformes; family Accipitridae; genus Aquila; species Aquila spilogaster. The sequence goes on from JANHGO010002516.1 coordinate 22,932, forward strand.
GGCACAGAATCACAGAATGGTTGAGGTTGGAAGGGACCATTGGAGGTCGTCTTGTCCAACGCCCCTGCTCAAGCAGGATCACCTACAGCCGGTTGCCCAGGACAATGTCCAGACGACACAGCACTGCAAGATTTCTAAGGCAGTGCTAGACATCCACTTAGTCGATCACTGCATCAGACATTTCTTAAATTGCCTTATTTTCTCATTATAGGCCTATAGTTTGTAGTTGATGCTTTTGGTGGAGGAAAGGCATGCAACCATTATTGCAATGTCCTCAGACACTGTAGGCTACATCACTACAGAGGAGCAAATGGCCTGCCTATAAAGATTAAAGAGAGAATTACTGGAGCAGAAAAAACGTGTGTGCAAAGGACCAACTGACCTGATGTTGCGTAAGGGTAATAATATCAAAGGAAAAAATGTACTCACAATGAGATTTGGTTACATCTGTATAACTTTAAAACTTCCCCTCGTTACCCAAAGCCCACCAGAACCATTCCATTAGGCACAATTATTTAAGCCTTTCTACAACTGACCAAACCCTTTACAAACTTGCCAAACAGGCAAAGCCAATTCAGATTGACACAAATTCACCTCCCCACTGAGGCCATGAATCATCACATATATGAAACTAGAGAGACACTGATATGACCGCAGATAAACACATTCCTCACATTTTTTTTTCCAGTTGGAAATTGACCCACGTTTGGTTTGAATTAAAGATTCATCGCACTGAAACAAATAACTAAATGGAAAGATATGAGTCCCTTTGAAGAGTGTGCAAATCAAATTTGGGTGATAATTAGCAGCAGACAATTGAAACCTACTGTTTATTTGCACAGAACCTGATGTTACTGAACTACCTCTGGAATGGACACACACACACAAAGCTGAGTATTCTGCTTTCCACTCTCCCTTTTCTTTTTTTTAAACCTTTTACTGAAGACTGTCAGCTCACCAATGCTAAAGCTCCTGCAGCCTTGTTAAGTGAAGGAAGGGAAGCAAGAAGCAAGCAAAAATCCTCATTTTTTGGCTCTTCTTAAAAACAACACACTTTAACAATTTATGTCCGCTTCTTCTCCTCTTCTCTCCATACACAACAAAACCAGATTTCAAGTCAAATATTGCCTTTAGATTGTAGTGCAGACAAACAGATCTATATCTGCCTGTAACGCTTTGAGGCTCCCTTAACCCAGTCTCACCACTTGTGGCATGGTTAACTCCAACCTTCAGTCTCACATCCTTTCAATGCCTGGACGCTGGTATCAGAGTTGTAGCCATAAACTGCTATTAGCACCTTCAGGTCTGAGAGAGCATGGCAGATGAAAAAAAAAAAAAAACAAAAACCAAAACAAAACAAAACAAAAAACCAAAAACCAAAAAACAAACTGAATTTCCAGTTTACACTGTCACCAATAATCTTTCCCTGGTATCTAGATTAGTATTTATTCCTACTAAACTGGCCAGGTAAGAAAGAAAAATACCTTCATCCTGCTTGGGGTACATGCTAAACACATCTGCAAGGAAAACAGCAAAGGGAGTCTCTTAGGTAGAGAGTTTACAAATTTAAGACATAAACCTAAATTCCCCCAAAAGTTATTACATCTCACTTAAGGAAAATGGGAGCACAAATACACCGTTATGATTATTTGTACGATCCTGCTTGATCACAATGGCTCTGAATTAAACTGGGCAGTCTCTGACAGAACACTGCTGCAGAAACAGGTCCAAGTGACTTAAGGCTAGAAGTATCTGAGAATGCTTATTTCCTTAGGGGCTTCAAATTTGATTGCCAAAGGATAAAACAACAAAAAATCAGAGCAGGGTGGCACCTCTCTTTTGGCTTTTACAGATCAAATGTGGTGTAATTCAAGTGTAAGAAAAGCAGGCGTTCAACTCCTTGGGAAGTAAGTTTTAGCTCTCAGACTGGCTAGCACAGAATTAAAATTGCCCTCCTTAACAGATGAGTAACACAATGCATTCTCACAAACTAAATACTAATTATTACAGGTGTCATAAGGTTGTATATGTTTTCAGTAACAACTCAAAATCTGCTCTTAACCTCAGAAAAAAACAGCATAGTAGTAAATAGATTCCATGCCTTCCTTACCTCTTGGTAAGGATTATGTTGCCAATGATGCTCATTCAGTATCATGAAAACACTTCCCCAGTTCCACAATATTTTGGAGATTACTCACAATTTTTAGTAATGTTCTTGCTCAATTTAAAATCAGACCTTGCACCTTAGGTATGTTCTTTCACAACCACCTTTCACACTGTTGTGTTGAGCCCATCCTTGCAACAATAAGACATACAAATCTACATCCAAGTACAACATTCACTATGTTAAATTCATTCTTCACCCAGTACCATCCAGGTATTTCCACAGAGGTGCAAGGGGAAAAAAACACAGTATGTTTTAATAATGTAAAATATGTTAATTATGTGTTCTAATACAGAAATGGATACAATCCTGTACAACTTCCTGTGTGTACAAGGCATCCTGTGTTTTTAAAATCAATTTCAGTCATTCAAATCTCAAACGTCCCTGCAAAATCCATCCCACGTGCGCCTACCTACCCTCCTGCTCATCTCTTCCAAACCCTGGAGCCTCACCTCCCTTCAGCTTCACCTGAATTTCCTTCTCTGTACACAAAGGTTTCCGAGTCCCTGCTCCTGAGCACTCGGTATCCAACCTTTCACAGACACAGCAGACTGGTCTGTTATTTGCCCCTGTCAATAGGGGCCTTCCAAATCCCTGATTAATTTTACCTTGAAAGCAAGGTGAAATTGAATTTTTCAACCTCAGTAATATTAGCCACATGCATTTTTATTCTGTTTGCCATTTGTCAGCCTCAGGTACACCTAGGAATATCAAGCTGTGAAATGAACTACAGCAGGTTTCCAGCAGTGTTATTTTCTGCTCCTGCTCACTTAAAGGATATGCACCACACATGTCATCCACAGTATGGATAAAAAAAGAGCCTAAAAGATCTATTAGGAAATTTAAAAACAAATATATAGTTTCTGCGTATTATTGCATTTTGGAATGAGATTTTGGAAGAAGTTCTGAGATTAAATCAGCTTCAAATTGAACTGAATTTTTTTAAAAATTCAAATTCAGTAATAGTGTAGAAGTATTATTGTTTACAGCCCTTAAAAGTACTCGAGAGAACAAAACAGACATTTATGTATGTATGTATTTTGTCACTGCTGGCCCAGTGGCTGAATGCCACAATGTAAGAAAAGCATCTAAATACCCTTATTTATAATGTTAGCCTCTTGACTTCCAACAATAATCAGTGAAGCCGAATCAGGCCAAATTTTCTTTAACTGAGTTTTTCTGCATGCAGCTCCCTTGAAGCCTATTAGCTGCCTGACTCATCAGCAAATGGAATCCACTCACAAAAATAACAGCATAATTTGTGATCATAGCTCTAGAAGTTATATGAAAAATTTAAAAATCAAGCACCTTTTTCCAGTGTTGTTTATGCACCATCTGGTAATTTCAAAAAGCTGGCAGTTTTGAGTATCTCTGAAATAATTCCCAAAGCTTGAAGTCAAGGAGAATCCAATTGCTGAGATGCAGCTCAGGAATGTCATGCATTATTTTAATGATTTCAGCCTTGTACTTCTCCAATTAAACTTCACAATTTGTAATTTCTGAATTTAATTTCAGCTGCTGAACTTTAGTTTTGATCACAGTAATCCAGACAGGATTTTAGCCTCATATAAATGTCAACTATTTTAGCTCACTTTTATAATTCCAGCCACTGTACCACTTACTAACGTTAACTACTTGTAATAATTTCTCACCATGACTTGTGCATGGTTTCACATGTCAGTATGAACATTTGGAGTCAAAGTTCACAGGACAGAGTAAAGCTTTGTATTTTCAGAATTTTGCAGCAATTATTAAAAGTGTATAATGTTTAGAGGAAAAAAAATAGCAGCTTATAGGAGAACATTTTATTCAATCACCACCCAAAATAACACCATTAATGATATAACGCTACCTACCTAATTGCTGAGATGGTCATCGTTGTAGAATCTGAGAGTCCTTGCATCGCCTTCCACCCAAGGATATCGTATCAATTAAATTTCATGCTTTTTTTATTTTTATTTTTTAAAGAGAAGTATTACCACCATAATCCTGAATTGAAAATCATCCTTCCACTCATTCAACAGACTGTGGATCAGGCCCTAAGTGCCAGGTGTCTAGAAAGGAATGTCAGAGTTAGGTCTACATTACTTCCAACTCAGTGGTGTGCAGAGACAGTGGAGCTCTATCAGGACACGCCTGGTTTGGTAAATTCATTAGAATGAAACATTACTATCTTCACAAGTTGTAATAAACATACGACAGTAAGAACATGTATAGCCAAGAGTTCAGAATAATTCCGAAAATTTGGCCTCCAGTATGACTACACTATGTAATGAAAAAACTATGTAGACCTAAAAGCTAACTGAAACATTAAAAGCTGTCTAATGTATCAGCATGGACTAACTAACCTTGCTTCCCCTTCAAAGCACTGAATTCTAAAATTGCTGTTGTTTCATTAATATTGTTGCAACAATTCACCTCAAATGAGATCACCTCATTTGACTTGGTAGTCTTAGGTTAACAGCTGGACTCGATCTTAAGGGTCTTTTCCAACCTAAATGATTCTATGATTCTATTATTTCCTTTTCGGAGCGGGGCGGATGGGGGATCAAAAAAATTGGAAAAAATTCCTCCAAAAAAATCCTGCAGTGCAAAAGCAGCAGTGAAGACTGAGCACTACATTACAGAAGGCTAGTAATCTGCAGAAACAATGGCACCCACCTAAACAAAAGCTAGCGTATGAGGCCCAGCAAAGAGTATACTACAGAAGAGCCTTACATTCTGATTCAGCTTGTTCCTCCGTTTCTAAAACGTTTTTCCCCACAAAACTGTATATCAAGTCCAGAAAAACATAAAGCAGGGTTTTATGCTCAGCACACAACAGGGCAACTTTAGAGGTTTTTGCTTTTACACCAAAAATACTGGTTCAGCTGGACATTTTGTGTCCTTTTATCTTTTTCTTCCCTAGTACAGCAAGCTTGCTCAAGCTTGCTTGGTGTTTACCTATTGCAACTCATTATTAAGGATACATTTTTTTTAATTTCCAGTACAATGACTACTTGCAAGACTAGTAGCACAGAAAGACAAATGCTGATCCATAAATTATAAACAAGTAATTCAGTATACCCACCACTACTGCAATCTGAAATCTGTATACAGTGTATTGTATCTGTGCACCAGAGCTGCTGCTGTTCAGATCTTCACTGGAACTTGTGTATTTGCTGCAATGACTTTCTTTAACCAAAGTGACAGCTGACCCCCAAGTCATGAAGACAATTTCTTGCATTTCTTGAAGCTGTCTGACAAACACATCGTTGTGAAAACTCCAAGAAAAAGTGTGTACAATTCTAAAGGAAAAATTCAAAGGCTTATAAAGAAAACACTTCCTGAAGAAAAGAGGTATTTCTCTAAGGTTTGAAATTACATACCTTTTCTTGTGCCAAGCTTATTCTAGCAATTTTTTTTTCTTTGTATGCATCCTCAAAATGAAAGGTCTTCTTTCTTAAATAAGCTATGCATTAACACGTATGCCCAAATCTTCAGAAATTCTGCCCTGAATGTTGGAATAAACGTAACAAACCCCACCATAAAAATACTATTGAAAGGCAATTAAAAAAAGACACCACGTTCTTGTAATGAAAAGATATTCTAAAGTGAAGACAGCTGCAGAGTAAACTGTACATCAAATGTTTCCCAACCAAGAAAGTCTGCCTGGTAATTCTACAGGGATATGATAAAGAGAAAAAAAAATCCAAGATGCTTAGCCATCCTAACCCAAACAGAGATTAAAATAATATATAACTGACTTTATTCATTTTTTTACTGACTGAATCCATGTGGGAAGCATTCAAAAGGTATGTTTATTTTGTCTCATTGACAAAATAATGAATACTAACCATAAAAGATTTCTACCTTTTAACACTGCAGGCCCTACTCCAAGTTGAGAGGCAGTGCACTTCACCAATCCTTCGTTTTCATAGCCTCCAAAAATAAAAGTGTTGAAGTTCCAAGCATAAGAGCTTTACTAGATCAGAATCTCAGCATACTTTCTGAAAAATTCAATCACAGTAAGAAAAGGTTCATCACCCCTCTAACAGTAGGAAGAAGCATTATATCACCAGCAATTGTAATATCTTCTCACAGCCACAAGGAAGGAATGGGAAATACTGCAAACACTGTTATCTATAACCAAATACAACTGGCACAACTCTGAAACATGTAGCATGGATGAGGTGGCCAGCTGACTAACAAAATCCCTCTTTTTTCCTTCCATCTCCCCGAGGTATGAGGAAGATGATGCCCCCTCTACCTTGTGAAAACATTCTGGAGAAAGAGAGCATGTCTCATTAACCTCAGCATGGCAAGATTTCTAATGACAAAAGAGCAGGACCATTCGCAATCTTGTTATTTGGAGATCAGCATTACTATATGTAGTTATAATGCCACACGAACCAAATCCTAACAGCATATGTTCAGAAAGATTCATAAAGAATATGGAAAGTTGGCCTATTAAATATCTTATAGCAGGCTGCATTATAAAAAGCACAGGACTAAGAATATTTTGCAACCATATTACTTAAAACTGAGAACAATCCTCTTTTGGAAATGTAAACATTCAACTTTGTTAAATCAAGACAATCACAGATAGTTTTTCCCAAATCTTTGGCTGTATTGCAATGGTTGTTTCAATTTGTAATCTCCAACTAAACATTTCCTATCCATGGA